>PVIH01025960.1:0-19654 GCA_004025045.1 Sigmodon hispidus | reverse complement strand
ATTCACAGGCAAATGGATGGATTTGGAGAATATCCTCCTGAGCGAAGTCTCACAAACTCAGAGAGATAAGCAGGGGATGTACTCACTCACTAGTGGTCTCTAAACAAACAAACAAGAAAAAAAAAAGCCAAACATGCCCAAGCGGCAAACCACAACCACTGAACAGCTTGGGATCAGAAACACCCTGGACTGACCCTTCGAACCCCACTCCAACTATAGGAACACCTGGCTTTCTCTTGAGGGAGTGGGGACAAAACTGGATTTGGCCAGGAGTGGATGCTGATCCAAGCATTATTGGGTCTGTGGGACCATAGGACTGTTTGCTCCCTGCCCAGCGAAGAGATGGGGAGTTGCAGAGAAGAGAAATGTCAAGATGTGGTGGGAGGGGGAAGGGACCTTGAATGAGGATATACAGGGATGGGAAAAAAATTCAGAGGGAAAGCTGAACACATAGTAAATATATGTGTAGCAATCTTATTTGCATTACCACCCTTGATAAGCCATGCTTATGATTCTTATCCTGTTCATATTTATTGTTAACTTTTCCTCTTTTTAAATTCATGTTACCGTTTTTTTGTTAAATACAAAATAAAGAAAAAAAAAGAAAAAGAAAAAGAAAACAGTCCTACAAAAAAAAATCAACAAAGTTTGTAGAAGGGTTGTCTTATCAACATATGGGATATTATTGTAGAAAATTTATCATATTTGAAATTTCACTATTAATTTCCAATAATTCTAATCCTTTGATGTATTTCCAATTAGTATTACATTTACATAACCGTAACTGTGGTAAAATGAACAGGTCATATTATAAATGTGTAGAGAGATTAAAAAGATAATATTTGAAGTAATAGGGAAAACTTGGAAGTTAGCCTTTAAACTTTAAAGCACTTAGTTTATTGATAATATGATAGAATTCATGTGACAAGAAAACAGGTAAGTCTTAGGTAAAGTCACTATATCAGTCATTGTTTTCCTTAACTATGTGTTGCTTGAACATAAGATTATTAACATACCTAAAAGGGTAAGTTTGGGTTTTTAGGGACCCTAAAGTGCCTAAGCCAGCAGGGTTCTCAACATGGAACTGAAACTTGGGGTGAGACTAATGGGGGTACAGGAATACAGAAGCACAAGTGCAAGGCAAACCACCTTCTGATCAAGCCCCATTGTGTGCTTTATTTTTCAGCCCGCAGTTTAAATAGGGACTCAAGGTGGGAAAATTCACACAGACAGATTAGGTGGGGACATTCCACAGTCAAAAGGTATTCTGCTATAACAGGATGTGTTACTTTGGAATTCTATCTATTAATTGACTAACTGGAAAGAAAAAGGGATACCTGTTCTTTAGGTGTTACTGTGGTAATCAAACTACCATTTCCCTAACAGGGAGAGGGACACCTGTTCTCTGGGAGTGTGACTGGAAAGGAGACACCTGTTTGTTACCTGAGAAAAAGCTTATCTCATAGTAAAATGAAGCCTAATTTGAGTCCTGCCTGAAGGGATGAATTCTTTGCATAGCTTGAGACAGTGGGCACATTGGCCCTTGGTTCCCAACACTAAAGGAAAACTATTTATTCAAGAGTTTTTAATCTATTTTGTAAGGGTTAAAATGCAAATAGAAGACTTTAAAACAAAATGTAGGAGATAAGAAACTTAATATACTTTACAAGAGACAACACACTGATTTGATAATAATCTTATTTTTGTTCTATCAAATATGTATTATCTCAATTCATGACTTGTTTTGTTGCTTGCTTTCATCCTATTTTTTAACCTCCAGTATGCTTAAATAATTTTAAATCTCAACATAACTTTTATTTTATCTCAATTTAATTACTTTTCTTAATCTATTTAGCCAGGCATCATGGTACTTTACTTTTTAGAGCAGCATCTTGGCTTTGTGTGTGTATGTGTGTCTGTCTGTCTGTTGGCATCTCTCTTTGACTTGACTTTTTTTCAGAGTTTTCTTAGTCTGTTAGCCCTACCCATACTCCTTTTCTTACTTTTGGCCAATCAACATTTTATTAAACAAGTAGGAAGGACAAATATTTATAACATACCAAAATATAATTCTCCAGCAGAAGTTATTGTATAATATATGACTAGAATAGTGAAGCAAAAGTCCTGAACTCAAGGAACACATGTTACAGAATTAAGAAAGAATAATGAAGTCTAGCTCTTTGTAACATATCAATGAGGGTTAAATTATTTACATATATACCAATGCTTTTGGAAGCAATAGCCTCATCTCTCCAGGCAAGAAAATATACCTAGCTTTTCTGTGAAACTGCAAATATTTCACCAGAACATATAAAAAAGCATAAAAGCCCAATTGTGGTAAATGGCTATAATGTATGGAGAACAAACATAACAGCTCTAGTGTAAAGTAGGATATTAAGTGTTCTCTGTCCACTTATTATACAGGTACATGCTTTAGATAAGCGATTTTCTACAAAGAGGCTTGAAAGTGCTCTGGCTTGTTTTGGAAGGACAGCTTATCCAGAGTGTCTTTCATTCTTATTGATTTTAAATCACATTCAGTGACTGACTTTGATTCATCAAGTGGATTTCCATTGAATAAAAACACTAGAAAGATTTAATTAGAGACTTAGACTTGCAATCTTGATAAAAGACACAAATCATATCAGACTTACAATCAAAAGGAAAACCTCTCTTTGGTGTTAATGGATAGAAGAAAAAAAACATATTTTAACTGTTTCTAAAATATTTTCTGAGGAAATGTGGATTTCTTGAAGCTAGGGCCTCTGCACTACATTATCTCCTTCCTTATCACAAAAAAAAAACCAGTAGCTCAACCCTGAGCAATTATTCTGGAGGGAAATTTTCAGGTTTTCTTGTTTTTACTAAAATACCTGCCAGCAATTTAAAGACATTTCAAAAGGAATAGCAACTGTAAATTGAATATTCCATGGTGTGAAATTATTTACAAAAGTCTTTTCCACAGAGCTTATAAATATCTCACTTTTAAGATGAAAAGAAGCCTAACATATTATATCATAAGCAATTAAAATGTGAAACTAGAAGGTTTCCAGTGTTACCTAGAAATGATTTCAGGTGTGGACTTCGAAAATATTTATAGGTCTTGCCACAATGTTACATTTTTCTTTCTCAATGTGTACACTGTATAAAAATTTATGGATAAACCTGTATGAAAATTTCTCTGGGACAAATCTTCCATAAACACAATTATTAAAATTTAGGACATGCACTTATTAAATTACTGTCAATTTATTTTCCAAATACTTTCAGATCTGTGCCCTGTAAATTCTTATTGACAGTACATTATTCTATCATCTCAGGCATATAGGACATTATCAAACTTTCTAATTTTAGTATTAAATAATAAATACCTCTTTATATAATTCTATGTTACTGGAATACATTAGATTCCTTGTCCTGAGGTCACTTCCCTGAAGTTACAGATCTAGATACAGCCTCTGAAGTTCTGTAATTTCTTATCTCATTTAACTTAAATGCTAGGCAACTTAATTAAATTATTTAGTTTCTGAGGAAATTGCACTTTACAGAATATTGATGCAATTCTTCCCTATCTGCTTGTCTACCTGTTGTTGATTATTTGGAATTGGTAAAGTGGTTCAAAGTACAGCTACACTTTTTTTAAAGATTTATCAGTTAATTCAGTTTGATTTGATACAGTTATAAGAGCATTTATTTTACTTCATTTCTACTCATCATATAAACAAGAGATCCAAGGCAAGAGAGTTGGGTTGGTAATAAATACTATGTATTGTTTTTGTAAGGGACCCAAGATAGGTTCCCAGCATCTGGGTTCAAAATACCCTGTAACTTCAAGAAATCTGACACACTCAATTAAATATATATATCATTCACTGTTGGAAATTAAATGATTAAAAATTCTCTGATACAGTAAACATATAATCTTTTATAAGCAGTAAATAACTGTTGTATTATTTCCTTCATAATTTTATATATCTACCTGTGCAGTGAGATCTTTTTTCCTGAAAGGTTATGAATTGCTGCTATTATATATGTAAAACAGAAAAAATTAAGTTTGTAAAAGGAAGTTTTTTGTCTCAGACTTTTCAGCCTAAACCCAAGGTTCAAACACACTGGAAGCTCTGTTTTGCTACCAAGTCAATGAATCAAAGTGTGGGTTCTTTGAGAAAGCCAACAGCATGGACAAACTATTATCCAAACTAATGAAAAGCAGAGATAGAGCGTATCCAAATCAACTAAATCAGAAATAAAAAGGGGGACATAACAACAGACCCCCAGGAAATTCAGAGAACTATCAGGTCGTACTTTGAAAATCTATACTCCACAAAAAATGGAAAACCTAGAAAAATAGACGGCTTTCTGGACAGTTATCACTTACCAAAATTAAATCAAAATCAGATTAAAGGCATAAACAGATCAATAAACCCAAAGGAAATTGAAGCTTTTATTAAAATTCTCCCAAGTAAACAAGCCCAGTTCCTGATGATTTCACTGCAGAATTTTGACAGACATTCAAAGAAGAGCTAATACCAATACTTCTCAAGCAGTTTCACACAGTAGAAACTGAAGAAATATTGCTAAACTCTTTTCATGTGGCCATAATAGCCCTAATACCCAAACCACTCTAAGATGCAACAAAGAAGGAGAATTACAGACAAATTTTCATCATGAACATCAATGCAAAAATTCTCAACAAATTTCTGGCATGCCAAATCCAACAACATATCAAAAAAATAATCCATCAATATCAAGGATGCTTCAATCTGAAGATGGAGGTTTGGTTTAACATATGAAAAACTGTGAATGTCATCCATCATATAAACAAACTGAAAGAACAAAAGCACATGATCATCTTATTAGAAGAGAAAAAGCCTTTGAAAAAAATCAATATTTCCTCATTGTAAAAGTCCTGAAAAGGTCAGGAATACAGGGACAATACCTAAATATAATAAAGGCAATATACAGCAAGCTGACAGCCAACATCAAACTTAATGGAGAAAAACTCAAAGCAATCTCACTAAAATCAGGAAGTAGACAAGGATGTCCTCTCTCCCCTTATCTATTCAATATAGTTCACAAAGTTTTAGCTCAAGCAAGAAGAGGACAAAAGGATATTAAGGGTATACAAATTGGAAAAGAAGTGAAATTTTCTCTATTTTCAGGTGATGTGATTGTATACATAAGTGACGTGAAAAATACTACTGGGGATCTCCTACAGCTCATAAACACCTTCAACAATGTATCAGGGAACAAGATCAACTCAAAAAAATCAATAGCCCTCCTATACACTAAAGATAAAAGGGCTGAGAAAGAAATTACAGAAATATCACCCTTTATAATAGTTACAAATAGCATTAAATATCTTGACATAACTCTACCCAAAGAAGTATCAAGCCTATTCAACAAAAACTTTAAGTCACTGAAGAAAGAAATCAAAGAAGATATCAGAATATGGAAAGACCTCTCATGCTCCTGGATATAGGTAGAATCAACATAGTAAAAATGGCAATTATACAAAAGCAATGGACTGATTTAATGCAATACCTACCAAAATCCCAAAACAATTTTTTACAGACCTTGAAAGAACAATACTCAGCTTCATATGATATAACAAGAAACCCAGAATCACCAAAACAATCCTGCTTAATAAAAAAACTTCAGGAGACATGACCATCCCTGACTTCAAGCTATACAATAGAGCGATAGTAATAAAAACAGCTTGGTACTGGCTTAAAAAACAGACTTTTAGATCAATGAAATCCAATCGAGGATGCTGACATTTACCGCCACATACTTGATCTTTGATAAAGAAGCCAAAAATATTCAATAGAGAAAAAATAGTATCTTCAGCAAATGGTGTTGGCATAAATGGATGGCTGTATGCAACTAGATCCAAATGTATCACTTTCCACAAACCCTATATCCAGGTGGATTATGGAACTCAACCTAAACCCAACAACACTGAACTGGATTGAAAAATAAGTGGGAAATAAGCTCCAATGCATTGACATAGGTGACCACTTCTTAAATATAACACCAGTAGCACAGTCACTAAGAACAAAAGTTAATAAGTAGGTCCTCTTGTAGCTATGAAGTTTCGGTAAGGCTAATGACACTCTCAAAAATACAAAATGACAGCCCACAGATTGGGAAAAGATTTTCTCTAAACCTATAACTGACAGACGACTAATCTCTAAAATTTAGAGAGAGAACTGAAGAAACTAGAGCCCAAACTCCTAAATAACCCAATTAAAAAATGGAATTCAGAACTAAACAGGGAATTCTCACCAGAAGAATTAAAAATGGTTGAAAGGCACTTGAAAAATTGTTCAACCTCTTTAGTCATTAGAGAAATGCAAATCAAAACAACTTTGAGGTACTACCTTGTGGTAAAATGTTTTCTGTATGATGTAAATAAAGAACTGTTTGGGCTCCTGCATGGCACCGTAGAAGTGGGTAGAGAATCAGAGGCAGCCAGGTAGAAAGAGGGTGGAATTAGTCACTCTCCATCCGACCCCCAAGAGAAACAGACATGTAAAGATACTCATCAGCCACGAGCTGAAAGCCACATGATAGACAAATTAATAAAAATAAGTTAAATTAAAATTAAAAAAATAACTAATAATGTACTTAAAATATTGGCCAAACAATATAAAAAATATAAAAATGTAATTCCATTTTCTTTAAAAGACAAAAGCCATAGACATAAACGAAGTTACAAACCCCCGCCGCAGACCAGAGACAGGTCACAAACCTCTCGGCACCAAACGGGCCAAAAAAAACTTATTACAACAGATGGCACCCAAAGTGGGGCTCAAACCCACAACTTTGAGATTAAGAGTTTTATGTTTTATTGATTGAGTTAGTTGGGCACAGCTCAGACACTTGCCATACTCTGCTTATACCTGTCAGAATGGTTAAGATCAAAAACACAGATGACAACCTACGCTGGAGAAGATGTAGACCAAGAGGAACATTCCTTTATTGTTGGTGAGAGTGTAAACTTGTACAGCTATTATGGAATGCAGTATGACAGTTTCTCAGAAAACTGGAAGTCAAGCTCCCCAAGGACCAAACAATACCACTATTGGACATATATGCAAAGGGCTCACATTTGCACTCCAGAGTCATTAGTTCAACTATGTTCATAGCAGCATTGCTTGTAATATCAAGAACCTGGAAACAACCTAGATGCTTCTCAACTGAAGAATGGATTAACAAACTGTGGTACATCTACACAATGGAGAACTACTTAACAGTAAAAAAGACTGACATCCTAAAATTTGCAGGCAAATGGATGGAATTGGAGAATATCCTCCTGAGTGAGGTATCACAAACCCAGAAAGATAAGCACAGGATGTACTCACTCATTAGGGGACTTTAGACCAAAAGAAAATAAAATAAAAGCAAAGAACAACCAAGCTGTAAATCGCAACCCCTGAAAAGCTTGGGATCAGAAGGAAGTTAAGATAAACTTCCAAGTACTCCCCCAGGAAGAGAAGATAGAGATCAACTTAGCTAATTGGGAGCATAAGGCGTTTCACCAAGAAGATGTGGGAATAAAACGTGAAAGAAGTGGATGTTTGAGTAAGAGGAGCAGCACTGAGGGAGAAAAAAAGAGATGAAGATCTTAATAAAGGAAGCCAATGTGGGTTTAGAAAAAGATAAGGTACTATGGCCACCTACATGAACTCACAGGATGCCCCTGGCTAGGTCTCCAAACAATAGTGAAAGTGGTGTATAGACAGAACTTCCCCTATGATTAAATGAATAGCCACTTAAGTGCCATCACAGAACTTATATCCAACAATAAACATAGGTAGAGGCAGAGATATATGGCTGAGCACTGGGCTGAGCTTTTGGTGCAGCTGAAAGCAGGGGGAAAGAGTCTATATGAGCAAGGGGATAGGGCTTATGAGCAAACTCCCACAGTCATGACTGGCTGGAGCTCTGGGGAGCTCACTGAATGCCACTGTGGAACGTTAAAGAAAAGGAAACAGGCCCTCTAAGGATAGTCAACTATCCACTGACATGGGCAGTATGAGGAGCCTCAAGGGGAAAGATCAGACTGTGTTTCTATGCATGGAATGGCACTTCAGAGCCCATTTTCCTCTGAGGAACCCCTAACCCAGTCATGACATTAGGATGAGGAAATTGGACCTTCCTGGAGTGATCTGCCTTGGAACTTCTTGCCCTTTTGGGGGAGGGAATGAGGGGATGGGGAGTAGGGAGACTGTAGGCAGACAGGAAGGGATTGGAAGGGGGGAAGGAAAGAGACCAATGGGATACATGGGAAAAAAGGACTTGATTTTCTAAAAATAAATAAATAATTAAAAATAATAAAAACCAATTGGAGAGTGAGAAAAGAGAGATAATCTAGTCTACATGAGTGAATAACATGAAAGTAGAAGGAAGACTGCATTAGTTACTTTTTGCATTCCTTTAACAAAATGCATCACAGACATAATTTATGAGAGAATAAATTTATTTGAGTTCTTAGTTTTAAAGGCATTTCATGTCTTATTGGTAGGGATGGGAAGGAAGAATGCATGTAGCAAATGTTGGATACATTGTATGTACCAGGAAGCCAAAAAAATCAAGTTTTAAACAATACCACATACAGCTTTCAAAGACTTTCCTAAGTGATCCATTTTCACCAGCAAGGCTCTTTGAATCAGGGCATTCGCCCCTAGAGAACATTTTAGATTCAGATCATAACAAAGACTTTTAGAAGGAAGACTAATGAGAGGAGAAGAGGAACAAGAAATGTAATGAAAGGTGAATGTAAGCAATTCATATGATACATATATAAAGATGTCATAATGGAACCCATTATTTTGGACATTATTTGAAAACAATGTAATTCTTAAAACATATTTTTAGAAACATAGGCCAGCTAAAGACCTCTTCAAAGAACATGTTTCATTTGGATTAATTCTTGCATGAATACTATTTTGAAACAATATTCATTTGTATTACCTTCACTTAGGTTGGTCTATTCTCACAGATTTATCCTGAGAAGTTTACCACAGCATCCCAATTTTTATACAATACAGTAGCCTTATCCGCTTTAAATTTCCGCCTTCTAGATATTTTTGATTGTGAGTAGTTCTAGTAGTGAAATATAGGGCTTATTTTTTGCCTCCTGAACAACTTCACTTGGCATTATATCATGCACAAACATGATTATAATCTCGACATTGTCTAAGTAGGTATCATAATTATTGTGCAAGCATCAAAACTGTTCCATCTACAATGCAAACCCTGATGACATATATAACAATCCATCTGTGCAGTTGCATCCATTATTTTCCTTTGGAATTTGTATATAGAATGTCATTGAAGGAAATGTGTCTTTAGTCTCTAGTCTCATCACTGTTTGCTTGGAATTCTGTTCCAGAAGCCACCTATTTTCTTTACACCCTCCCTTCTCATACACCTGTGTCTCTCCCCACCATCACAGAATTCACAGAAACAGAAATATTACCTTTTTATGACTTCATTTTATTTTCAACACCATTACCATTATGTCTCATTGATACATAATTTAATCTTTTTATGTAAGACCATTTTTCATACACTGGGAAATGCTACAAATATTTGCAAGTTCTCTGATTTTTTCCACATGTTTTTCTTCATTTGAAGTCATGAACTTATCAAAGGCTTTATCTATTCTGAGGATGGTTAAATATGGGTCTCATTTTTTGTTTCTTACTTTGACATCTTCTCTTATGTTGATTCTTTTTCTTAGATTGATACCGACTTTTATTTCGTTTCCTTTCCTTTTTTTCTTTCCATTTCCTACTTAACATATGATAACACACATAAATCGTTGGTCTTATTGGTCTTTTACGCTTTTTTAGATGAACATTGTATGTTTGAAACTTTTTCTTTGTGCTCAATAGGGATCGTTTTGTCTTCATTCTTGTCTTTTGTGCCTAGAAAGACAAGGAAAGTCCAGAAAAAATATTAGTTTACATAAGATTTGATTATAAGCTCCATAAAAAGAGGTATAAATTCATACAATAATAGGGCAGATATCTGAAGGTAAAGTTAGTAGAGAAGCTCAATTCCCATCATCCTACCTTAAAATGTAATCGGCATCTCAGTGGAATAAATGTTTTCTTCTTCTTCTTCTTCTTCTTCTTCTTCCCTTTAGTCCTTGGAGTCAGTGTTACCTTAGCCTTATTTTGCTTCACTAATTTTCTAATCACCTTAGTCATGATGAAACCAAGAACTGGTCTGTCCAGGAGTTCCAAACACACCTATATATTCATTCTCAGAACAATGAAAAACTAAATCCTTCAATTTTATTGGTGGGCAAGCTGCTAACTCTAGCCAATAGTGTCATAGGGAAGCATAGACATCACAAAGCACTACTTCTGACACTTCTAGAAAGCAAAGACTCTTGGGAGGGCTATTATGAGTTTTTGACATCACAAAGCACAATCTCCCTGGGGAATCTTAAAGGAAAAGAAACTACTAGTGGTGAAAAATGAGCTTCCTATGACACCCATGGCAGATTTCCCCAAACTGACATTCCAACACTTTTTGTCTCGCAAGGTTCAATTCAAGAGTTTATTCAGGAACAGAAAAAAGCATTTACTTCATTTTTATTTCTTTTTACAAATTATCATTATCTACTCTAAAATATTTTACTATTACATATTATTTTTCATTTCTTACTATATATCTGTGAAAACTAATTTAGGAATATTTAAATCTGAATGAAGAGACTCATTCAATATTTCTGATACTAGAATAACATGTTTTAAACAATATTTTTACTTATTGAGAACTTCATATATATATTCATTTTATCATAAATGATAGCTAATATACCCCTCCAGCTCCCACTGGAACTTTCCAGTTATTATCTCTTCCACCCTCATGGATTTGTTTTAAATTAATGACCCATTGAGCCCAATTAGTGAAGCCTTAACTGGTTTGATTTTGAGCACATAAGCAAAATCTCTGTGAATAAATATGTAACAACCATGTCATGTACATAGCAAAGCATTTTACAGTAGTCCTCCTCGTTCTGTTTCTTACAATTTTTTCTACCTTCTTTTTCTCAGTTTTCCTTTAGCCTGCTCATTGGCTAATATATTGATATAGATATCACATATATAGCTGAAAAGTCAAATTAACTATTTCTCATGACTTCAAGTACTTAATAAAAAGTTGTCTTTATTATAAAGGATGATGTTTCCTTTAATTCTTTTTCAGCCCATTTTTTTTAGTGTATAGGAGGGCAACTGATTTCTTTGAGTTAATCTTGTATCCTGCTATGCTGATGAATGTGTTTGTCAGCTGTAGACATTCCCTGGTAGAATTTTGTGAATCACTTATATATACTATCATATCATCTGCAAATAGAGATAGTTTCACTTCTTCTATTCCAATTTGTCTCCCCTTCATCTCTTTTTGTTTTCTTATTGCTTTAGCTAAAATTTCAAGAATTATAATGAATAAATAAGGGGAGAGAGGACATCCATGTCTAGTTCCTGATTTTAGTGGGATTGCTTTGTGTTTTCTCTATTAAGTTTGATGTTGGCTGTCAGCTTCTTGTAAATCACCTTTATTATATTTAGATATTTTCACTCTATTCCTGATATCTCCAATGCTTTTATCATAAAGAAGTGCTGAATTTTGTCAAAGGCTTTTTCAGCATCTAAGAATATTATTATGTGGGTTTTTTTCCCTAGAGTTTGCTTATATTATGTATGACATTTATGGTTTTTCTTATGTTGAACCAGCCCTGCATTTCTGGGATGAAGCCTATTTGATCATGGTAGATGATATTTTTTATATGTTGCTATATACGATATGCCAGAATTTGGTGAGAATTTTTGCATCAATATTCATGAGTGAAATTGGTCTGTAATTCTTTTTTGTTGTGTCTTTGAGTGGCTTGTGTATTAGGGTAATTGTGCCCTCATAAAAAAGTTTGGCAATATTCCTTCAGTTTCTACTGTATGAATGAGTTTGAGCAATATTAGTAATAGCTCCTCTTATGAATGTCTGGTACAACTCTGCACTGAAACCATCTGGACCTGGACTTTTTTACTTGGAAGGCTTTTAATGGCAGCTTCAATTTCCTCTACTTTTTTAGATCTGTTAAGATATTTAACTTGATCTTGATTTAATTTTGGTAAATGGTATCTTTGCAAAAAGCTGTCCATTTCTTCTAGGTATTCCATTTTTGTGAAGTATAGATATTCAAAGTATGACTTGATAATTCTCTGGATTTCCTGGGAAACATCACCATTTATAATAGCTGTAAATAGCATTAAATACCTTGGAGTAACTGTAACCAAAGAAGTAACAGATCTATATGAGAAAAACTTTAAATCACTAAAGTAACAGATCTATATGAGAAAAACTTTAAATCACTTGAAAAAGATATTAGAAAATGGAAAGATCTCACATGTTCCTGTATAGGTAGGATCAATATACTAAAATGGCAATTCTACCAAAAGCAATCTACAGATTCAACACACTTATCATAAAAATCCCAACACAATTTTTTACAAATATTGAAAGAACAATACTCAATTTCATTTGGAATGACAGGAAAGCCAGGATTGCCAAAACAATTTTACTCAACCAAAGAACCTCAGGAAGTATCATCATCCCCAACTTCAAGTCATACTATGGAGCTACAGTAATAAAAACAGCCTGATACTGGCATAAAAACAGACTTGTGGGTTAATGGGATCAAACTGAAGACCTCAACATTAACCCAAAAACCTATGAAGAACTGATCTTTGATGAAGCAGTCTAAAAATGGAAAAAAAAGATAGTATCTTTAACAAATAGTGTTGGCGTATGTGGATGGTAGTGTGTAGAAAAATGCAAATACTTCCAAGCTTATCACCCTGCACAAAACTCAAATCTAAGTGGATTGAAGACCTCAACATAAATGCAGCCACAATGAATCTGATGGAAGAGAAAGTGGGAAATACTTGTCAACAAATTGGCACAGGTGGACACTTCCTAAATACAACACCAGTAGAACAGACACCAAGAACAACAATCAATAAGTGGGACCTCCTGAAACTGAGAAGCTTCTGTAAAGCCAAGGATACAGTCCATAGACAAAATGACAGACTAAAGAATGAGAAAATTTTTTTTACCAGTCCTACAAGTGACAGAGGACTGATCTCTAAGATATATAAAGAACTCAAGAATTTAGAGCACCAAACCTTGAATAATCCAATCAAAAAATGGGGTTCAGAACTAAAAAGGGAATTCTCAGCAGAAAAATTACAAATAGCTGAAAGGCACCAGAAAAAGTTCTCCTCATTTTTAGCCATCAGAGAAATACAAATCAAAAAACTTTGAGATACCACCTAACACTTGTTAGATTGGCTAAGATAAAAGACACAGATGACAGCCTATGCTGGAGAGGGTGTGGAGCAAGGGTAACACTCCTCCATTGTTGGTGGGAGTGTAAGCTTTTTCAGCTACTCTGGAATGCAGCATGGCAGTTTCTCAGAAAACTGAGAATCAATCTCCCCAATGGCCCAACATTACCACTTCTGGATGTATACCATAGAGATGCACAGTCGCCCTCCAATGGCATTAGCTCAACTATGTCCATAGCAGCATTATTTGTAATAGTAAGAACCTGGAAACAACCTAGATGCCCCTCAACTGAAGAATGGATTAACAATTGTGGTACATGCGAGCAAATTGATGGATATGGAGAATATCCTCCTGAGTGAGGTATCTCAATCCCAGAAAGATAAGCAGGGGATGTGCTCACTCATTACTGGACTCTAAACAAACAAAAAAAAGCAAAGCATGCCAAGCTCCAAAACACAACCACTGAACAGCTTGGGATCAGAAACACCTTGGACTTACCCCTTGGATCCCACTACCCCTAGAGGAACACCTGACTCAGTCTTGATGTTGGGGGGAGAAAACTGGATTTGCCAGAAGTGGAGGCTGAACAAAGCAATATTGGGATTGTGGGACCTTGGGACCACCTGCCCATTGTGGGTGATGGGGAGATGTGGAGAAAATAGAATGACCTGATGTGATGGGAGGGGAAAAGGACCTTGAATAAGGATATACAAGGATAGAAAACGTGACTTTCTTATTCATAATAATAAAAAAGAAGGAAAAAAAGATATTTAAATGCCATATTCTGTAGGTCTTTGAAGTGTTTGAAGACTACTTATCTAATTGAAATAAATCTTTGTATACCTACAAAAACATAACTAACATGACTGTAAATTTGGTTACCATAAATGGCTGCTAATCTGCATTTCTTAACTATACATTGCAATTTTAAATGAGTTATATAAACATCATAACTTAAACAAGAATTGAATAACACATACAGCATAACAAAATTGATGTTAATTTTGCATCAATAAACCGAAATCCATCTATCTTTTTAAATCATTTCTATATCAATAAAGATTTAAAATCACTTTGGCAAATTACATGCTAGGGTTTTTTGTTTTTGTTTTTGTTTTGTTTGGTATTAAGGCTGAAAAAAAGGTCTTATATGGCCCAGCCAGCACATTTTTACATGTTTAATGGTAACAAACACATGTGGATATAAATATCCATGTGAAAATATTCATGCTGGTTTTCTATCTAAAATTCAGTTACTGTAAATAATGCAATCATGTTTTTATCAATTAATATTTAGATGACCATGTCTTGGTAATGCCATACAATAAAGCATTAAATAACAGTAAAGGCAATATGACTTAGCTAGTTTTATATGTTAGCCTGATGAAACTTATCATGTCTCAATCTACTATAATGTCATGAGCCACGTCAGTTAATAAATTGCCTCCATAGTGAGTACCAGGACATCCAATGCCACACAGTGAGACAGTTTCAAAAAAATAATAAATTTAATCTAAAATATAATGCCATATTTGTGAGGAAAAAATGATAAATTTGTAAGAAAAAAGTGATCTGTGGTTGTGAATGGTGTGACAAAAATCATAGATGCCTACAGTTAGACATTAACCATAAGGGTAAACATTAAGCACCAAACATAAACTTACTTCTATAATTGTATATCTCATATATTCTATTTATATAATCTTAAAAAATAGTAATTTCTAAAAAGAAATGAATCTCAAAAGAATTAAGGTAACTGAAAGAAGCAAAAATTATAATGGGGGTTACATTTTTATGAAACTTGCAAATGAAAAATAATCCATAGTGACAGAATGTAGACCATTAGCTTCCTAGACATGTGGATGTTTGTTAAAAAAAAAAAAGGGGGAGCAAATTCTAAAGGACATGTTAAATATATGCAATTTATTATGCTATTTATAGCTTAATATTGGTGTTAAAATATCAGAAACATACAAGGAAACATTAGTAACAAAGTACTGGGAAGAATAAAAGGGATGACAGTATACCTTTTATCTTAATAGATGGAGGCTTACAGAAATACTGCTGCCTACAATCAGGAAACTGTGTGAAATCACTGCCAACTACTTTAAAGTAGATAGTTGGTAAAAGCAGAGACTGTAGGCAAATAAAAAGTTCATAATAATAGTACAGAGCCTATTTTCTAGATGCAAATTGTATTTTGTCTTCTCTCTTCCAAATCTTACTCTAGCATACCTTACTTATCAAGAACTGTAAGTAATCTGACATACAGTTGCAAGTTTACACAATGCTAGGGAAGATAAGGTAGATGATTAAAAAAAAATAAACTACTAAATTCCAAAAAGGAGTATCGGACTCAGTATAAAACTGTGATAGTCACAGAAATGTATGCATTTAAGTGTGGGAGATAATTTATTAGATAACTAATTAGGTAAAATATGGAAATGTGCATAAAATTTCTTCTGTACTTGGTTCTTTAGCTTTGAATATCTAATATTAAATACTTGTAGATAAGACATAGCATTTATCGTGCAAACTGGGATACATTTTCTTCAAAATAAGATGATAATATTAATAACTGTATTTGGGCAAATATGAAAAAAACTCATTTATTGATTATACTGATGAAAAAGAGGGCATGGTAAAGCTGCTCAAATAAGCAATATCTTCTGGACTACTTATTTTATGCTTTATATACTCAGAATTCTGTAAGCTACATGGCTTGACAGATGACCATAAAGATCTTTAAAGTTTTTAGGAATTCTCTAATCACATGAGTCCAGAGAAATATTGTTTAATTTTCAGTATTATCAAAAAAGGCAATTGGTTTATGTAAATCATTTTATTTGTTCATTATATCAAGGTCTTTGTGGGATTAGCTCTAATCAGAGTAAGTAATAACAAATTTGTAATGAGAAATAAAGGGCTAATGTTTGAGTAAATGTGACTCTTAGAGATAATAACATGGTTGATTTCAATGTTTCTACTACCTTTGAGGAAATAAACAATATTAATCATAGTAGAGAAAATAATATTGGAGTAACAGGTTCTAATTGATATCAAACTTAGTTTCATTAGTTTATTCTATTAACAAAAGTATAATACAGGTAATGGTAAACCAATTTGGGGACATTTCTTTCTCACATGCCTGTTCCCAGCTGTACCAAGCAGCTGTTTCCCAAATAATAAAATTGGAGGCTTAGTATAAATTATAAATATTCTGCCAATAGCTCAGGCTATTACTAACTAGTCCTTATACATAAATTAACCCATAATATTTTTCTGTGTTTAGCAATGTGGGTGGGTACCTTTTCTCAGTAAGACATTCTCATCTTGCTTTCTCTATGTCTGTATGGTGACCCTTCTCTCCTTCCTCTTTCCAAAATTCTTGTCTAGTTTGCCTGCCTATATTTCCTGCCTGTATACTGGCCAAATAGCATTTCATTAAACCAGTTCAAGTGACAAATCTTTACAATGTACAATAGCATTATCCCATGGCATAAATGTCAATTCCAGAGATAAAACATGTTGTTGCAATTTACAAAGATGGTGAGATGTCAAGAATAGACCATAAACTGTCCTTAAGTCCAACCTTCATTTTCCTTCTACAAACCCAATGCTATCTCTAGCATAGTCTTCTATCAATGTTTCTTTCATGTCTTCAATTATAATTCTAATATAGCACTGCTGCCAATTTTTATAACACTGATACTAGTTGGAATATCTTCAGTGTTCTTTGAAAAAAATATCATTGCCAAAGTGTGTGCAAGAACTTTATGGCATTGGTTTTTAAGTCTTGATGTGCTCAGAAAGCACATGTGGATCATGATGCAATGGAAACTTGCAGTTACAAGGTGTTGCTTGAGTTTCTACATTTTTGACAAACCCTTGGATACTGATGATACTCCTGGCCTGTCAACCACTCTTTTACAAAGCATAGTTCTAGAATATAAATTTTTGCAACAACTTTCTATTTTTTTTTAATTTTTGTCATTGACAAAAAAATGCTTGATATCTTTTTTGTCTCTAAAGTAAACCACTTTATAGTAAAGCTATTTTTATTGGATGTAACATTTTAAAATACATATGAAACTTGATCATTTATTTTTAATTTTATTGTATTAGATCTACAGACAAGTAAACAAGCTATGAATGTAGTCTTCCTTAGAAGATATACATACATGTTCTTATTTTTGTTATAGCAGTTGTTACATCAAAGCATATATTTCCCCATATGTTCTTTCTAATAGTGTTCCTTATATATTTCCTCATATGTTCTTTCTAATAGTGTTCCTTATAAACACTTATCAGTGACTGAGAGGGTTGAAAATTTTCATTTTCTAAGTAACCACAGTGGAGCTAAATTGTTGTGAAATAATCTTTTTGTGCATTGTAAAGATGTGTCATTATTATTGATTTAATAAAAAGCTGAATAACAATAGCTATTCAGGATTTCTAGACACAGAAGAAGATGGGTAAAAAGAGAAGGAGAGACTAGGGGCATGGAAGTGGCAGCATGAGCTTAACAAATTAAAAATAACAAAGTCACTTTAAAGAATATAAATTAAAATATGGGTTAAGTTATAAGGACTAGTTACAAACAAACCTAAGCAACTAGCCAAGCATTCATAATTAATAAGATGATTCCATGTCATTCTTTGGAAGCTGGCTGGTGGAACAGAAAAAGACTCATTAGAGTAAATATTTTTTATTTATTTTTAGGTGTATGAGTATTTTCCTTTCAAGTATGTTTGTGAATCATATCCATGTCTTCTGTCTGCATGAGGAAGAAGATGTTTTTAGATCCACTATAAGTACAGACTGTAGTAAATTACCATGTGGATTCCTGAAGAAAAACCTGGGTACGCTACAAGAACAAAATGTGTTCTTTAACAACTGGACCATTTCTCCAACAACTTAAAGTTAAACATTAAATAACATGTTTCCCTTTACAAATTGTTTGCATATTTGGAATGCTACAGTCCTCAGAGTTAAAGCAGCATTGCTTCTGTTCAAAAGAAAGGATCAACAAATCATTTTTAAATAATACATGTAATTGTTTTAGTGGAGCTATCCTCCATTCTTGTGATCACATTAAATGAAACTGAGTACTGAAGTTCAGATGATAAAATGAGGAATATTCTGTATTTTGATTCATTTAGAGTTCTTCAGAGGGTAGTTACCAAAGTACAGTTCCATAGGGCAATCTTCAAGGATGACTGAAGTCTCTTTTCAATTATCAAAAAAAAGTTACAACTAATTCTTGAAGAAAAACTCACAAAATTATAACTTTTCCCTAAAGGTTAGTGATCTTAAACTAGGCATTTAAATTAACATTTAGAAAGTTATGGAGGGGTCTGCAGAGCAGTCCCAGTGCACACTGTAACAGGCACAAATAAAGTCTGCCTGTCACCATACCCCCAGCTGCTGCTGAGGAAAATTGCACGGCTACCCACCTCCACCTCCAACTGAGTGAACAGATAATGAATGGGGTCTCTGAAGGACAGACTCAGACCCCACCCAGAGGTGAGGAGGGGTCACCAGGCCCAAGCGCCTATATCCCAGCCTGGGAGGGAGAGTTGAGCTCCCATAGCTTCTGGTTCTGCTTCTGGGACCAAGTGCTGTCTGCAGAGTCCAAGCGCACTCTGGAGCAGGGGCAGATAAACTCTACCGGTCACCATACCCACAGCTCCTGCTGAGGGAATTTGCACTGCTACCCACCACCACATCGAACTGAGTGAACAGACAACTACAGGGGTCCCTGAAGGGTAGATTCAGACCCTGCCCAGAGAGGTGACAAGAGGTACACAAGCCCGAGTGCCACAACTGACCAAAAAGCATCCAATTGTGAACCACTGAAGCCATGGGCAAACGCCAGCACAAAAAATTACACAATAATACAAACAACAACATGGGAACTCCAGAAGAGAGTGATGATCTTACAAATACAAGACCTGAACTGAGCAATGAAGAGGAAACAGAAGGAAGCAACACCAAAAATTTCTTTTCGATGATCATCGAAGCTCTCAAAGAAGATATGAAAAAAAGCCTTAAAGAAATAGAAGAAAACACAAACAAAAAAAGTGGAAGAGATGAACAAATCTATGAAAGAAACATGCCAGGAACTAAAAGCTGAAATAGAAGCAATAAAAAAGGCACAAAATGAGGCAAAGATGGAAAGAGAAAACCTGAAGGAAAAAGCTGGAACCACAAATACAAGCATAACAAACAGAGTTCAAGAGATGGAAGATAGAATCTCTGAAGTGGAAGACTCAGTAGCTCA
>PVIH01025959.1:0-19656 GCA_004025045.1 Sigmodon hispidus | reverse complement strand
TCCAGGTTCTTGCTATTACAAATAATGCTGCTATGAACATAGTTGAGCTAATACTTTTGGAGTGTGAATGTGCCTCTTTAGGGTATACACCCAGAAGTGGTATTGCTGGGTCCTTGGGGAGATTGATTCTCAATTTTCTGAGAAACCTCCATATTGCATTCCAAAGTGGCTGAACAAGCTTACACTCCCACCAACAATGTAGGAGTGTTCCTCTTGCTCCGCATCCTCTCCAACATAGGCTGTCATCTGTACCTTTTATCTTAGCCAATCTAACAGGTGTCAGGTGGCATCTCAAAGTTGTTTTGATTTGCATTTCTCTGATGGCTAAAGATGAAGAGCACTTTTTCAGGTGCCTTTCAGCCATTTGTAGTTCCTCTGCTGAGAATTGCCTTTTTAGATCTGTACCCCATTTTTTGATAGGGTTATTCAAGGTTTTGGGCTGGAGAGATGGCTCAGCCGTTAAAGGCTAGGCTCACAACCAAAAATTTTGTTGATTCTTAGACCTTAAAGCCTGTCCACAGTGGTATAATTCCTGCAGCAAGACCATGACTTTTCTATCTTCTGAAACAACACTACAAAGTGGGGAGCTAATATTCAGTTGCCAGGCCTATGGGGAGAGCATTCTCATTCTAAACCTACAGTTAGGAGGTTCACTGAACAATTTTGAGATGCACATGATCTTAAATACAAAGGCAAAAGTAAGCTTGATACTCACCAAAGACAAAACATTGAATAGATAGAGCATAAAGGCATGAAAGTATTAAAGGAGTAAATGCTAAAGAGAAGTGACTTGTGGAATTTGTGGGACAGAGTAAGAAAGTTAAATTTTGTTTGTGATCATGATGTCACCCTAGTGGTAGGCAGTGGATCTTGGAAAGATGACAAGGGTGAGCTGGGAAAAAATGGAAGGTGCAGAAACTGGGAAGGGTGTATTGCATGAGAAAAGAATTTATTTTCTTTCTTTTGTTTTTGCTTTTGTTTATTTGTTTTTGTTTTTCAGACAGGCTTTCTCTGTGGAACATTCCTACATCTTTCAGAACTTGCTTTGTAGGCCAGGCTGTTCTCAAATACACAGAGATCCTTCTGCCTCTGCCACCTGGGTGCTGGGATTAAAGGCACATGCTACTATGTGCAGCTGAATCTGATTTCGATAATAATAAAAATGTTTTGTGTAATATGATAAAGGATTGTGCCACCATGTGCAGGTAAATTTAATTTCAACAACAATAATGAAATAATGATAATAACAATAATGATAATAGTGTTTTGTGTAATTTGAAAAGTCATTGGCTTTCTTTATCTAGAAAGGAGTGTGGCATGATTTATACTGAAGAATGACTCAATCAGTCAACCAATTAGAAATTAGTGAATTCTCTAAAAGTGGCTCAAGCTAGGCTTCTGAGCTGATATTCTGATAGTCTTTATCTTAAGTGGAGAATACTAGCATTAATTAGTCACTAGAAAAGCAGCATGGCAGTTAAGGGAAGTGCAACAAAGTCTTAACCACAGATATATTTGTTAACTCAGAGTTTTTAATAACTGTAAAATTTGGTATTCTTATTTAAATTAGATTGATACATGTTTTCCTATGGGCTATTATATCGAGAGTAAAAAATTAAACAAAGAGCCACCACTCCCTATACCTAAAGGAAGCTTATTCTGAGTTTCAAATTATCAGATTATAACAGGGCAAGCTGTGCAGCAAAGGATGTCTTCTAGACATGGTATAGCCAGTATGCCCACAAAATCACTGTAGCTGTTATTCAGCACAAGACATGCCTAATACTGTGCTCATCAACATTTCCTCACTGATAGAAATGGTCCAGGAGACCTCTCCTCTCTGTCATGCTGTTAATGGCAGCTGGGGAAGGTGGTGTTATTTTCTTCCATGTTGTAAACATTTGTAAGTTGCCCTTGCTCCAGTAAATGACTTTCTACTCATGCAAAGATAAGAAACTCTGTGGAACACAAACATACGCACACACACACACACACACACACACACACACACACTCGAAAAAGAGCAAAAAGATGCGTATTAGAGAGGGGCAAAAGGAACAAACTGTTTTAAAGGGGAGAGGTAGAGTTAAGAGAGAGGGAATGGAGTTATAAGCCACTAAAATTCATCACATAAATGTATCAAAATGTCAACAATAAAATTTAATTTTTTTGTCTGTGGTGTTGTAGAGTATTTTGGGGTATGGTACATGTGTTGAGGTCAGAGGACTACTTCCAGGAGATGGTTCCTCCTTCCACCATGTTGGTCCTGGAACAGAATACAAGTCGTTAAGCTTGGCATCAAGTGACTTTGCTAAGCCATCTATCTCTCTGACCCAAATCAAAACAATTAAAGAGAAGTAACATGAGAAAGAAGCTGATTTTCAGCTTTCAACATAAAGACATTTGCAGTTCATTTTCTGCTGGGCCTCACAAATTATATAGCAACACTATTTATAGATTTGTAAAATCAGGAGCAAAGCTCCACACCTTATACTTATCACACATAAGATTACTTTTTACTGAGGCTTTGTCACAGTGGTTAAGAAATAATGGTGCTGGCTAACAGAGAGTTACATGATACAAATGTAACCCTGTCTTGATTCTTTACTATTAAGAATATAGCCACTACATTATCCCTAGGGTCCTTGGCTTCCAATCTATGATATATCAAGCTGTTGAAAAATATTATCTGAGATAATACCTGTCACAACAGCATCCTGACTCGGCCACCAAGGCAGTTATGTTATTACCTGTGTCCATGGGCACCCCTTTAGAAGTTTCTGTCAGTCACATTCCCATCTCCTCATGCCTCTCTTCTTTCCTGTTCTCTCTCTGTCTGCCTGTCTGTCTGTCTACCTTCCTACCTATCATGTCCTGACTCTGAGATGGCTTTTTCCTCTTTCAGTCTTCCCCTTCCCCGAGAAAACTTCTTGTACTAAATCTGTTTGTAAGTGGCCTGTTCCCCTGGTGGCATCCTTGGTGGAGCCTGCTGAAAGTTATTCAATCTACCTTTTAAAAAGTTCTTTCATTATCTTCCTACACCATGGTAGATTGCTTTTCTGTCCAGAATTTCTACTATTGTTTCAGTTCTATTCATGGTTACATAGCTTGAATCAAGAGTACCTCCTCTGCTGGAGAAAAATATCTATTAATAAGAAAACTTTGTTACATTTTCTTTAAAGAAGCATCAGTTACAACGATCTCTATGTAAACCATTAAATTTATGTAAGGCCCCTAATTTACTGATAAAATATAAATAGATATGTGTGTAGTTTTAAAATATTATTTTCTTACTAAAAGATAGTCAGTAATATATTCTACTTCCAAATCTGGTGAATAAAATATTTGTTACTACATATTATATTCAACTTAAAAGTGTAAAATACTCAAAAATAATAATCAATATAAAATGAAAAGTTTACAATTCTGCTACTAAAATGTTATGTTTGACTTTATATAAAGAATTCTTTAGATTATTTATGCTTTGTAAGATTAAACTAAATAAGTTTTATGTTTTAGATGTACTTCAAATGATTTTTTCTTACACATTTTTGAATTAAAAAGATAAAAAAATAATAAATTTTGTGTAAATCTAATCACAGAAATTATAAAATAAAGAGGATAAGATTCAATGACAAAATATTTTTCATTTCACTGTTTTTTTTTGTCCAAGAGATGAATACATAGAATGCCTTTTTTAGATGGCAATGTTAAATGAGAAATTAATATGGGTATTGAAAAAGACAATAATTAATTTGGTACAGTTAGAGATTTATGCACTTAGACAATTGCATTCATGAGACATAGACTAACTGGTTAAAAATCTCACTCTAGTAGTGAATGAATGAATGAATACCTTTTTACATGTAAATTAAAATTAGATAATAATTGAATGAGGGAGAAAATTTGTGTAATTACTGGGGATGTTCATATATATGCATATATTATGTTATATAACATACAAAAAAGTTGCATTTTCTTTCTGAGTTTCAAATACATTGTGTGTTTCTCAGTAAGTAGAGTGTTATACTAAGATTTAATTTCCATGGGCCATAATGCTAATTATATTTTGTCAGAGTTTTAGAGATAATGTATAAGAACTATTACCCTATACATTATTTACCAGGACATACATTTTTATTATTTGGGAATTTCAAAATGAACATTCCATAGCTATAAAATGAATAAGGCCAACTTATCTGATAGCTGTCATGAGGAAGAATGAGTCTTCAATAGTAGTGTAATGTACATACATCAATTTTACAAAAAGATGATGATACAGCTGTATGATGACAAGGAAATTCATCATGGAGGCTTGAGTAGATCTTTTTGTAAGAGGCTTACTTACATATTGCAAGAAAGAAAGTGTCATTTACTGCTTAACCTCTCTGTGAGTTTTTTTGTGAACTGATGAATAAATATATTCATGTCTGTAATTGAAAATGACCTTTACTGAGGAAGGCTAGACTAGTTCATGAATATTACTCTCAATGAATTCTAGTGGATTTAAATGTCTTGCATTTAGAACAGTTGGTTCTTTCTTATCTGACCCTTTATAGGATTATAGTATGATTAAAATTGTGCTAATTACTGTATGAGTGTCCATAATTAAACAGTTAGAAATTATCACTGAATCACTCATTGTAGTAAGTATTGCAGAAAATACAACTATTTAAAAACAGCAAAGCACAAAGAAAATATGTTTATGTCTAAAGCAAACCAGTTCACTTATGTTAAAGTCTGATATTAAGGTTTCTGCCTCAGGATTAAAAAGATGCTTGACAACTCTGAATAGATGGCTATTGGATAAAATTGTTGGGCTAAAAAAAAATCTCAAAAATAAAATGATCTCAGACTGTTCTCTATGTCTTAAATAAAATCAACTACAATATGAGACGCTAGCTCTGCATGGATATCTCAGACTGCATGTTTATCACACTGACTTATTTTGTTCCTGTGAAGTTTGTGAGAAAGGTGTGGTGAAAATTATTACAGAGATTATTTGTGGTAAATCAAATAATATCAAGACTCAGAACTCTGTTCAAAGTTTATGTACTTTCAATTTATGTACAGTAGGCAAGTGTCATACAGGTATACCCCAAACAGAGATGATTACTCTAAAAGAAAACTATTGCCTATTTTGCTAAGTTTTAACATGTAAAACCCAAATGTTTACACTGATTTTTAACCCATCATGAAGTGTATTTACTTTCAAATCATAACGAATTACAAAGTTCTTTTATCAGTAACTTACTGATATACATTGAAAGAATGTTCTAGATAACCATTTTGTTTTAGTCATTTTGATTATGTGAACACCAATACTCATGTATCTTAGTTTCTGACATGAATAAGCCACTCTGTATATGGCAGAGTCACAATTCTGTCATGTCATTTTTTACAAAGTTATTTGATATAAGCCTATGTGGCACAAAGTCTTTTTTTGTTCTAAAGTAGACACAACTTAAAAGTTCTAAGTTTTATGGCAGGCAGTATTTGTATTATAAGTTCCAATAGCTTAATGAGTACCACAACAAAACTGTCTAGGTTACGTGTGTGCTCATGTATGTGCAGGTGTGTGAATGTGTAAACCATGGATGTGTTTCTTTAGCCAGTTGACTACATTTTCTGAGAAAGAATATCTCACTGAATCTGGGGGTCACTGATAGGCTAGGCTGAGTGACTAGAATCCCCAAGAATTGATTGTCTTTCCCAATCATGGGGTTATAAGCATGTACCATGATGCTTGTGTTTTCATATGGGTGTTTAGGCTCAGACTCAGGTCCTCTAGTTTTTATGGAAAACATGGACTGAACTAAATCTCCAGCTCCTATATATCTCATTTATATGATATCCATCATATATATTATAGTATAAAGAATACTAATGCTGATGTCATTTTTAAAGTTTAAAACCACATTGCATTTTTATGTGAATACAAAGAGACAATTAGGAGTTCTCGAGGTTATTTTTCAAGGAATCAGGTGTCTGGATTCTCAGAAATTGGTCCTAAAGGGGAGATCAGTCAGTGGAATGAGAACATGGTTGGAGAATTATATGAATTTTATGCCTTCCTCTTTTGATTAGGTGCCAAGACAGACACATAAAATGCTGCTAAATGGGCAGCTTTGGGGAATGCTAACTGTGAGGAGAAAGATCTCAAAGACAAAGAGTGGAGAAATTTACATTAAGACCTCAAGCAAGGCAAACATTTGCAATATTTACATAGATAAGTTTTGTAAGTTGTTTGCACATTTTAGTATATTATAAACCCCAAGGTAATTTATAGCTTTTTTTTTTCTTCACTCCATGAGAAGAGGAAAATATGCTTGCAATTGCAAATCACACTTTATTTCAAATACCTATAATTTTTCATTTTGTTTTCCAAAAGCTACCACTTACATATTCACAGCACATTTTCATATATTCTCTGTTTGTATCTCATAATCATAAGCTATGCTTGTCCACACAAGGTATTACCAGTGACAGAGGAACAAACAAATGCTTCAGAAACTACATATTTCATAAAATATCATACAGAAAAATTTCAACCTAAGCAATAATAGAAGCAATCACAATGCCATGTATTTCTATTTTATATGATTTTATAAAACATTAATCTGTTATTGATGACATATATTAATATTTTTGTTACATCTACTTGAGGCACAGTTATCTAAAATTCAAATCCCAATTCAGGAGGCAGAGATAAGAGGATTCTGAATTTGATACCAGCCTGAGACACATTGTGAGAGTTTTTGAAATATAGAGATCATAAATGACAAAACAAAAGGAGAAAATAAGAGATTGCTATGGTTCTACCTCACTCTAGGACACAGTGGCACTATAGAAATGGCAGAATGAATGTAAGAGTCACAGGACTTTTGGATACAGCATGACAGTCATGATCATGAGCACAAAACAGATGGATCTACATGTACAGAATCTGGATATGCACACACGTACATACACACACACACACACACACACACACACCACAATACATGGTGAATGGGGTGGAACTAACTGGGAAGAAAGGAGTTAGAAGGAGAGGAAGTAAGTAAGGAGGTCATGGATTGTGATTATCCTCACAGGACATTTTCTTGATGTATGAAATTATTAAAAATAGAATTATTTCTCTACCTTTATTTCTATACGCTTTAAATTTTTAACACGGATGAATGGGCGTTGAAATGAAACATTTTTCTTTATTTTATTTTTTGATCTCTCCAATTATTACCAGGAATAATCTCATTGCCTTAAAAATGTCCATTGCCAGATCTGTACATTCTTTCACACTCCTGAAATTCCCGATACCCATTGATCTTTCAGTCTCTCTAAAGTTTTGTCTTTTTCATAATGCCATGCAATTATACTCATGCACTATGCAGTCCTTTTAGAATTGTGCCTACCACTTCAGGATGCATTTATAGTTTATCTATGTTTTTGCCTGGCTGGAGAGGTCATTCATTTTAAACTATATAGTATACTGTGTTCATATATACATTACTTATTTATTTTATATTTGTTATATATTTATCTATCATGATTCATTGAACTAAAATTGCAGTGCATTTATTCATCAGTACTGTATATTATAGATAAAATATTCATTTTATAAGTATTATTTTTATGCTTATTTAATTATATACATTTATTAAATATATGTTGATTATTTCCAGTTTGAAACTATCATAAGTATATCTTGTATGACTTTCATGTTTAATTTGTGTGTGTTTGTGCACATGCATATGAATTTTCAAATGAGATGGTAAGCATCTAGTTGTGTCTTGGTGAGTATGCATGGAAAGGTGATGTTAGGCCTATATAAAACTTGCTTATTGTCTTACAAAATGAAGGACAGTATCTGTTGTTCTACTCCCTTACTAGTGATTTGTGATTTCTGTGGCCATTATTGCTAGGATTTTAAATGTATAGATAAAGAAACATTGTATTTTATTTTGTTTTTTTCTAATTATAAGTGCTGGTTTGCATGCTTACATGCATGGTAGTGAGTATTATTTTGAAAGTTTACCCATTTCAGCCATTTACTTCTTTATTTTGAGTTTCAAGGAGTCTGTTTACTTCACATAAAAATATCTTCACAGATTTTGTTTTCTCTTGTGGGAAGTTAATGTTTTCATTCTTTTAACAATAGTTTGTCTCAACATACGCTTTAAATTTTAATAGAGTCTAATGTCTATTTTTAATTTCATGGATAATTCTTTCAATATTGTATATAGGAACTCATCTGCATGCCCAGAGCTACATATTTACATCTGAGCCCATGCAATAGCTTTTGTTGAATGTGTAAGGTCTTTTTAGATTTCTTTTGAGAATGAACTGTAAATAGCCTATGAAGAACATAGCTAGTATCTCATTGATTTACAACAGAGATTCTAAAAGGTCCTTGAGGAGATAAGAGATAAACCTGCTCTAACCTTGGTTATAGGATCCTTGCAATGTTCTTTTCCCAGGTAGGCATGGACAGAATATGCTAGAATGCAAAATATCTGAATTTACACATGTGGATTTTATATTATTTCCCTCCCTTAATAAATCTTGTTAAAAATCAACATAAATGTAGCTGTTTTGAGTATCATTTATTGTATCTTTTAAACTGTACAGAATATATGAAAGTGTCAACAGTGAGTTTAAAAAGACTCGTAGATCAATGGCATGGTGAAAGACACTACTGTGAGGACATTAGGAAAGCTGCTTTTATAGGCATTGAGAGCAGTCCATTTTTCTACCAAAGGAAATTAACATTGTCAAAGTTAGGAGCTGGAAAGAGAGCTCAATAGTCAAGAGCACTCACAGCAAAAATCATGAGTACCAGAGTTCAAATTCCAGCACCTGGGTATCAAACCAGACACCTTCAAAAATGCCTGCAACTTCAGGTCTGAGGGATCTGACATGCTTTTCTGTTCTTCACATGACAGATATGTACACCAGCATGTGAGGAGAGGAGACGATATACTCAGTGCCACTTACATTCTCTCTACCAGTAGCTGTAGCTATTATTTACAAACAGCTTCACGTCATGGTGTGTTGATATTAAGAGCATTTGTTTCAGATGCTGCCATAAATTCTTAGTTTTTTCAGTCTAGTGTCGAAATACTCTCATAAAATATCTTTTTGTTTTTTATTGTTTCAGATACTTTATGAGAGTATTTCAATTAATTACCACATGGAATTTCTAATGTATGTATGTGTGAGCATCTTATTGTTGTCATACTTTTGTAATAGTAATTTTTCAGATACAGAAAACAATGTTTAAAAAGGAAAATTTACAAATTTAGGAGAACTGCTGAGGAAAAAAGGGAGCTTTGTCCTGTTCTTGTTCATTCAGACAATAGCACTTTAACAATGTACTGGTGTGAATGTTTTTTTGAACATACAAGACTTCATATAAAGTCATAATTTGCTATAAAAGTTACAGCAACACAAACTGAGGAAGAAACTGTCTAGGCTACAAGGCTAGTTAACTTTCATTTTCATTTAAGCTGTATTTGTCAAGATAGTTCATCATTCTTTGACAATAGAAACCCAATAGTACATTGGAGCTTTCTTAAGAGAATTCACGTCCTTTTGGTCAGTAAAACATGTGTTCAACTAATGTACAATATATGCCAAAGTACAATCTAAAAATGTAACCTCTCATTTATGAATTTTTACATGTAACAGAAAAGAATTTGAAGCAGAAAAGAGAGCAGGTGCGGTGGGAAGGAAGTGTGAAACTGTCCTTTGTAGTCAGAGAGTCATAGGCAATTCAGTTCAGTATGTTTCAAATATAAGTGACAGCATTAAAAAATAACCATATAATGCTTTATAAATATCCATTGAAACCTACCTCAATGTGCATATCAATAGATTTAATAATATTCTTTAAATATAATTAAGTGAGTCTTCTCTTTTAAGCAAGAAGTAATAATAAAAAAGATCTTCTGTTTCAACTGCCCATCCTTTAGAGACTTATGGAACGGGTCTATTCACATTTGTTTCTACCCATTCATTTTGATGCCAATCACAAGCCATATAGACCCAGAGACACTCCTAGAAAAATAAAGGAAAACAACATAGTTAACGTATAAACTATGTCAACCATACAAATGGTATTGCTGAGATGATAGAGATGATAGCCCGCTGTAATTACAATGTTTTCTGCATCTTTGTCTGCTCACCATGCATTTGTATAGCATCATTCAAGCACCAAGTTCAGGGTTTCATTGACATGGCTTCTACTTTATAGCAAAACAGCATAAAAAAAAATCAATCATGCTCAGTTTTATGCTACAATTGTCTAGTAAGCCTCACAGAAACCAGCTTGGCCTCATCTCTTTTCTAACTCCATGTTCAGTGACCTGATTGGCAACTTGAAATCGACAATGTTATCCTCACACTGAAACTCTGCAGATTCACCACATTAATTGTTTTTCACTGGAAAGAACATTAAAACCATACTGCAAAATGTCCTTTGATTATCTTTTAATACAGGTAGAAAAATGATTCCAGTATGTAAAGATAAACTAAATATATCTTGAAAAAACTATATATAAATATTGAGTTAGGATTACTTGTTTTAACTAGAAAATGATATATTTCAGAAACAATTATTACTGCAGACCAGAGGTTCTCAAACTGTGAATCTCAGCCCCTTGTGGGTCACATATCAGATATCTTGCATATCAGATATTTACATTTTGAGTCACAGTGGTAGCAAAGTTACAGTTAATGAAGTAGCAACAAAATAATTTTGTGGTTGAGGGTCGCCACACCATGAAAAACTGAAAGTGTCACATCATTAGGAGGATTGGGAACCATTGCTATAGACACTAACATCATCCTTCCTGTATGAAGTTCCCAAACAATGAAAGATTTTATATCCATTACAACTAAGGGAATCCAAGACAACCATCACGTCATGGATTCCTACCCTTAAACTCTGAAATAGTAAGGTCAGGTAATCCCATGAACCAACCTGAGATTTTGAGTCAAAAACGCTGTGTGTGTAAAGAGGGTTGGGTTTCTGTGAATCTCCATAGTTTGTCTGTATTTTGTGTATTAAGCTGTCAGGGACTATCTAAATCACTTCCTTTTCTGTCAGTCTGTCTTTGGACAACATCCTTTGAGACACAACAGCATTCAGCAGTAAGTCCCCTCCCCAATGTCTCAAAATGATATGTAAATCCTGCAATTCACCATGCTCTGTGTAGTACGGGTTTAATTCTTCCTCCTAGGCCTCAATCTGCTGAAACATTACTCTGATATACAGTACAAAAGCAGTAACAAAGATGTTCATATCAGCCTATTGTAAGATGGTGGCAGGCAGAGAAATCAATGAAGCCAAGGGGACAATAGCTGGAGTTTAAACAGGCTGCTGAAATTTGCTAAGACTCAGACAAAGGGCCCATGCTGAAAGGGAGCTGCTGTGGTATTCCGAGGCCCCCTTTATGTGGCTGAAACAATCCTCACTCACAGAGTGGATTTGCATCTGTAATAGAGTTCAGGCTCTGTTTGTGAAAGGCTTTTGCTAGGCCTGACCCTGTGTCTCAGGAGCACATTGATACCCAGCACCTCGCCTGTGCCTTGTCCCACACTACAGAGAGCACTATCATGGGAAAATGCACTAACTTAAAAGAATGCCAAGGAAGGCAAGAGGAAAGGAAAAAAATTAAAGGCTTGAGGCAGTTTTGGTGGTACTTAGCAGTGAAAATTACTTTGGCAAATAATAGAACCTACTGCTGGTAATTACTGCTAACAAGCTTCGCCCAGCCCAAATGTGACACTTGGGCTGATGTGAGAAAAGCTGATATAGGCCAAGCTTATTAAGCCTGAATGAAAGGGACCTTTTCCTTATGAAAATACAGCAACTTGGGGGCTTTGCAAATCATGTAATCTAGTGTTACCAATTATTCACTAAAACAGAAAAATGGTGCAGCAATATTTAAAATCCACCTTAGATTTTATTCATCTTGGTTCCCTAATCCCAAGCAACTATAATCATGAACATCTTTGGTTTCCTAAACATGTACTGTTGGTGCCAAACAAAATATTGTGGGGACTTAGACTCCTCCATGCTAAGGACCACTGGGAGATTTTTCTTACTTGATAACCAACAGATAACTTGAAAGCATTTTCTCTATGTGGAAAACTTTTATTTAGTAAGCAAATATTCAAAGCTACAGGCTTGCTCAGACTGTCTCTTTCGTGAGTTATTTAGGATTGCTAATTTCAAATTAAATGTGCTGTGGTTTGACACAATGATATCAGTTTCATCAATTTAAAATTGTCTTTGTTTACCATGAGAAGGTGAACATACACAACTTCAGCCTAAGATGATTACTTTTAGCTGTAACACCTGCCTTGGAGTTTGGATGATATGCCTTGGGTCACTCAGTTATTTATTGCAGAAAAAAGATATTGTTCTTTCAAGACAAACTTACACTTCCTTAGTTAAAATGACTCGAGAAATAAAGGAAGTCTCAAAAATATACCTCATTTATTACCATATATGGTACATACAGAAAGGATCCTATTCTCCCCAACAAAGGACAAAAGCAGTGATTAAAACAGAAATATTTCTTGTGTGCAGCAATATTTCTGTGAAGGTTAAGTGCTTAATCCAGCATTTTGAGTCAAATTCTATTACAGTTATCTGATATACTCATAATTTTTAAATATCCTTAAAATTTTACATTTTATAACATAAATTAAGATACAAATAATATCCTATTATTTACATATTACAATTATTTTACATACAGCAACACTTAAATTGATGAAACAAAACATGTAGTACTATTGAGTTAATAATGTACAATGTGACAATGCTTCAAAATGAAGTTCAAATGTTTCCAAATCCTCCTGGATTTTTACCACTTACCCCTCCATTCAACCTCCACCCATGGTCTCTTTCTCTACCTAAAATCCCATTGAGTCCAGCTTACGTTGGGTGATTACTTCTAGTTGTGTGGCCTGACATGGAGTTAGGCTAATATACCAGGCATCACTCCATTAAAGGAAACTTTCTCTCTCCCAATGGCAACTGAGTGTCAATGCCTCCTCAACTAGGGTTGGGATCTCTTTCTCTCCCTGGTGGATTTTGTCTGGTTGAGATTAGGCAGCTTTGTGCATGTTGCAAATTGTGATTTGTTTTTTTTAAAAAAAAACTTGTCGATGTGGTTTTTACTTCTTAAAACCTCACAAATTTATTCTGAGCTGCATTCCTTTAATATTTTTCATAATTTGCTTTTCTGTGACATAATTACCTTGGGTACAAAGTAATAATGAAACATGTCTTTTCAAAAAACTCTTTAACAAAATTCATATAGACACAGTCTACATATCTACACATTGACTTTATAGAAAATCAACTAAAATACATTTAAATTTTAGATCAAGTTAATAAAGCCAAGGAGCCTCGTACTTATCTATAAGTTCATTTTGAAATGTAAATATTTAGCTTTAAAACTGTAGGTATATGATTACAGAATTTTAAATGCACACTGACATCTGTAAAGGAAAATGTTTATTGATATTATCTGAAGAATTAAGATTGTAAACCAGTATAATTTAGTCTGCAATCAAGACAGGGGAGGTAAACTCTGGGACTCCATACATAGTCCACAGAGAATATATTCTTCTTATATTGAAACTACATCATGTATGAGTTAAAAAGCCAAGAAAGTAAAGTTGTGAATATTAAAATTGTGAGATTAACTCTGTATAATTAAACATTATATTATATTTATATACTTATATTTGTTACTTATACTTAGATTGAGTTAACTACTGTGTAATAATTATTTATTAATCAATTTTACACTAATGCAAAGAGACTTGTTTTTTTTATTAACATTTAATCTATGATTTTTATGATAATATAAAATTTATTTTTCAATGACTCTACTTAATATGACTTCTTGAACATTTCCATCATTACAGTGAATAAATTTTATCAGATAATTTCCTACTTCCCTAAATGTGCTAAGCATAGAATTAGCTTATAAGACTATTCCCCACTAAGTGAAAGCAAAATAGTACTGTGTATATAAAAGATACAATCAGTGAAGTCACTTTTCAGTAGGTCAGACATTATAACATGATAAAAATTAGTTTTCATACATTAAGTAAGGCATCCTGTATGGCACAGTAATCCTGCAAAGGAATGTTATGGAGTATATAAAGCCAAATACCTGAGTAAAGAGTTAAATTTTCCTCATTTATATTTTATATATATGTGTTTTATGACATTTTCTTTACCTTAGAACATGTGCATACAGAAATGTACTGCAATTTTCTTTAGTAGGAACAATGGTATAGGTCAATGGACTCTATGTTAATGTGAACCACATGTGTCCCTGGTACTGTAATGAGGGCATTGTTTGCCTTTGTGGCATTTCACAGGAAAGATAAAACAAACATGCAAAGAAAAGTAAAAAAGAAATGAAAGGGACAGACAGAAGTCATTGGGCTAAAGGGGACAGAAGTGAATAGAGGCTGGTGTCTGTAAAAGCAAGTGTGAGAGAGGTGTGGATGAAGAGGTGAATGAAAAAAACAAAGAGTATAAATATCATAGCCTCATCACTTGTATATTCTATTTCTATGGTCATAATTCTATACACTATAATGCATGCAGAAATTATGTTATTATTTTGGTGATGTCTATTTTTAACTTTACTAAAGTATAATTGCAAAGTAAAAAATATACAGGTTTAAGGTATACAATTTGATTGTTTAATATTCATACAATTAATAAAATTTATCCCAGTGCAAAACAATTAATAGGTTAGCAGTCTCACTGATTCACATATTTTTGTGTATACAGATTTGTGTTATCTTCTAACAAGTTTTAAAGATTTTGCTATTTCAAGGGGAAAAGTTTTGTTCAAGATGGACTTTTTTCAAAAGTAAGCCTTTAGGTGCATTAATAATACATCTTTATGGAGAAAAGCATATAAACTTAATGAAGAGTATAAAGACTACTTCTAAGACATACAAACAGATATGATGGCTTATATTCCTCAAGCTATGCACTACTTTTGAAGTGTATGACAGAGAAAATTATGAGAAATATTAAATTTATGAATGAAAATGTGGACATTAAAATCAAATATTATGTAAACTGTGTTTCTAAGTTTTATATATAAAATTATGTGTGTATTATCTATCATGTACACAGCAACTATATGTATATAGTGAAAATAGATGCATGCTTAAGTCTTTATTATCATGGACTCTCAAAACATTTATTATTTAATTCTATTTAATTTTTCACAATGCTTGTTACTATAGTGCCGAATTTTGAAAATGATGCTCCCTTTGAGTCCTTCATCCCCATTCTTTTCTCTATACCTCATCAATTGCTGTCAACTCTCTCTCCTGTTTCTTTTGGAAATGATACTGCTATTGCCTTTTTTCCCTCAGCACTGAAATAGCCTCTAATATACTTTCCAATGTAAATACTCTGTACCATCCTATTCAGGAACACTTGGTCTATATTCAGGATCAAAACTCTCCCAAACTCCTTACTGTTTTTGAATATATAGGCAATCATGATTGAAGCTCTTTCAAATAGAAAACAAACTGTTCTCAATAAATTGTACTCTATTGCCTACACATATCCTTGTCTTCATAAAAGAGGCTGCAGTTCTAGGACTTGTGCCATGATTATGCCCCACATCTCAACACGTGCTACTGAGAGTTCCTTCTCACTTCAGTCTCTACCCACCAAATTAGAAAAATTGACATTTATTCTGATATCTGCCCTGATATGTGGCATTATCACCTCATATCCAAACAAATCTGACCTTTCTTCTATTTTCTTTTTACAATATATGCCTCATTAATTCCCAAGAACACCACATAATTTCTTTTATATATAAACACTAATTTATTGATGAATAAATTTGACATACACAGAGATGAAGAATTTCTGAATTAATAAACACAAGGGAAAGGTACTTATAAATATATTATTTTATTATATTAAGATATCGAGTTTTTCACCAGTTTAAAAAATGTATGTCTTTAAATAAATAACCATTTTCAATACTGGATAAAAAATAGCATGCTTACTAATATTTTAAAAGTAATAGAATGGAATATTTAGCATTAAAAACTAAGGCAGATAAGGTAGATAAAGGTTGCTAAACACTAGCAGAAGATGTTTTCAGCTTCCTTTCATGTTCTTTTTGCCTTCAGAATGGTACTTCTAATCAGCTACATTAGAGAACATAACACTTTCTACAATCATAAAACAGACTGTACAATGTGCAGTAAAGAGTATCTTCATATTACAAATAAATGGATAATATTATGGAAAGAGCAAAGTATGGGAAGGACAAATTGGCCTCAAACTTTTCTACGGAAAGCCACTCCAGTCATGATGTGGTGAGAGGGGGAAGGGACCTTGAATAAGGATATACAAGGTTAGAAACTGTGACTTCTTTGTTCCTAATAATAATAATAATAATAATAAAAGGAATAGAAAAAAAAAACAATGAAGGCATAGTTTAAATGGTTTCTGTCAAATAACTCCATATTTTTGTGAGCCCCATTGAAAGCTGCCAACTTAAGCTTTTATTCAGGATATTATATGTAAAGAAAGATTGTCAAAATTAGTATAACACTGGAATTTTCAACTTTCATATTTAATTAATTTCCAGGTATTGGACCTCAGGCTCAAGGAATGTATTTTATTTTTCCCAGTCTATACCACCCACTCAAGAATATTATTTAAATGAATCATATTATATTTGTTATACCATTTAAATTATAGTATTATTAAATTTCCCTTAACTGTGAAGAAATTTAACATAATTGCAAGAGATAAATATGTTATTTACAAGAGAAAATTAATTGGAAAAAGAGTGTCAGTTTTCCTAGCTTACATCTTTTATTTTAAAGCTTTCCCTTTCGTCTAATAAAGTATAACAGAAATTTTAAACTCCATCTCAAATATTCACCATCACAATTTACTCCAAAATATTATCAATACATCTTTAATGCTTTGAATGCTACATCAGATATTAGAATAAAAGTAGCTCCTGTGGCAAGACATAGTTTCTTTACTAACTTGGAGTTTTAGAGTATGTTAATCTTGTCAGTTTTTCAGAGTAAGTGAAAATAAATAACACAGAACTCACATTTACCATTTATGGTAGTAAAAAGTAGAAGAGGTAGAAGTCAGCTATTTACATCCATTTGATGATTTAGGACTTTCTGACTATTTTCAGGCATGTGGAAAATAGGTCAAAGGTGTGTTTAGCTTGAATAGCTTAGTTGTCTTTTGTGGGGTCCTTATAAGGTCTGTGTCTTGATGTACAAAGACTTTAGCCCTAAGTTAGAATATCTGTATAAAAGTGGTTTGAATTTGGACACTCATTTTTGTAATCAAATGCTCAGAGCAGCCACAATGCAGAGCAGCCACTAATAGTCAATATTTAACTGTCAGTCATGAACTACAAGAAAATAATATATCCCACTTAGATTTCCAAGCATTCCAGAAGTTTAAAAGACACTTCTAAGCCAGTCCCAAATAATGCAACATTGCAATCAATCTTATGCTAGTGAAAATCTTAACACTTAGTGTGATTCCTAGCCCAATTAATATTTTTAAAACTCTTGTATTGATACTGGCTGCCTCATCTGTTCCAACACTACTAAAATGTGCTTTTGGTTTTTGTTGTAAAAAGATAAAAGGTGTGATATATTTCTGAACTTGAAAATTTCAGATCATAATAGTATTTTCTCTCCTTGCTGCTTCTTTCATTTTATCAACTGGGTGACTTGTTGAAGGGAATAAAGAAAGAAGGCTCCATACAGGGGAAGCCACCGATATCATTGGCATGTGAAGCTCACGACAAATGAGATATTGTACAGGCAAACACAAAATGAGCTTTCACGCAGGGTTCTGTCAGTGTCATTCAGCTTTGCCTGAATGGATAACCCTCTCATGATTTATCTTCCATTCATCAAGGCAATGCCTCGCATCTTTTCAGTTGTGATGGATAAAACCTTACTAAATTGACTACTGCCTGCTGAGCATTGTGGAGCCTGAGAACTGAACAAGAAGCAGGATGCAACCATATTTCATTCATCTAGTAAGTCAGCCATGCCCAGTAGAACTAAAGACTCAGAATTACAAAGATCCTGTTTCAAATGGCCCACAGATCTAGACCACAGATGGTCAAGGATCTCTGTAGTTTTGTGGACTTGAGAGAAAAGTGAAAATGTGTAAGAGCTGACTAATAGGCAAACTAGGAATTGAGACCAATTGGTTTGGGAAGGAGACACTATTTTTTCAGATATGGATCTAGATAATACATATTAAGTTTATTTCTTCTATATATATCATCTGTCTTAGCACAACAGTTCTATCAAATACATGTTGAGATTCTAACCTGCATTACAACAGTTATATTTGACCAGTTCAACTTCTACAAGACTACCCAAATACCAAATATAAAAGATAATAAAGAATCCTTAAGTTTAGAGTTTTAGTAACACAAACTACTTACAAATCTAATTAATTTATTCAAATAGAAATTAATTTATTCACATTAAAATAAAAACAAATATGTCATATATTTCAAAAGCAGCAATAACAAAATAAGTTTGCATATCTGTGTGTCACGAAAGAATTAGATAAACTTCCAAGGGTAACACACTGACATAAATAATTTTTGCTATTGTTTTAAGAGAAGCAGAATTTTATGGAATTATTTGTGTTTTTTGAGGGAAAAGTGTCAAGGATAGGGATGTTTGGTCAAAAATAATTAATAGTGCAGTACACTATGCAAAACAAAGAAAAGAACATTTGAGAATTAATCAAATGTAAAAGGAATGAAGATATGCTAGTATATATCTTCATGCACACACACACAGACATACAGTCACACACAGAGACATGCACACACACACAGAGACATGCACACACACGCACACACACATACACAAGTGCAAACACACGTGCGCATGTGCACGAGCTCGTGCGCACGTACACACACACACACACACACACACACACACACACACACACACACACTACCACACTGCTAAAGTAGATAAATTGAGATAATTAATCTCTCTGATTCCTTTCCTAGATTTTGGGGACCTAATTGTCTTCTGATAAAGAATGGACAGTTTATTATATAATGAAATGAGCTACAAAAACCTTGTGTGATATTTTTGTTTAATAAAATTATTTGGGTAGGAAAATGTTAACATAACTTAAGTAAACATTAGGAATCATCAAGGTTCTCTATATCCTGTTATTAAAGACACAATGAATTTGCTTAATTTTATTACAAGGCCATTATATGACATTATAGTTATGATGGTATTATTTTGACTAACAACATTAGTGAATAAGTAGAAAATAATTCTGTGATTTTAGTGCATGCTCTATTTTCACTGAAAGAATAACTGCTGCTGCTCTCTATCACCTACAAAATGAAAGCAGTCTTAAGAGGAAAATTCATAGCGCTAGACGCCTATATGAAAAACCTTGAGAAATCCCACACTAGAGACCTAACAGTGCAGCTGAAAGCCTTAGAACAATTAGAAGCAAACTCACCTAGGAGGAGTAGGCGGCAGGAAATAATCAAACTTAGAGCTGAAATCAATGCAATTGAAACAAAAAGAACAATA
>PVIH01025958.1:0-19658 GCA_004025045.1 Sigmodon hispidus | reverse complement strand
TAAACTTATATTAAGGCAAGAAGGGCAATACTATGTGTACATTCTAAACTGGGTTTCCTAAAGATATTTCCTCTATTATGAGTTAATGTGTCTCTTGATGAAAATTGTTACAATTATGCAACTAAAGTGATGCCTTTTATCTTAATGAAATGCACTTAGTTAAGAAGATTATTTGTTAATCTTAGGGAATATATATTTTCTCAAGAGAGATACTTTTAATGACTTTTTCTGAATTGTATGTAACTCTATGACTTTTTTACTTTGTAGAAAGAAAATCAAAATTTTAGACATTTTTGCATATTCAATTTTTATACTTTAAAAAAATTAATGATTTGAAACAAAGTATTTATTTTATAATTTACCATTTAATATATATAACTATATGAATGATAATAGAGAATATTTTTATAAAATGTTTCAGTTTCCTGTGAAGCCTACCCTTAAGAGTAGCTTGTTTCTCTAATGAAACTTCGTAGGAAAAATCTAAATTTTTGTTTGCAGTTAATTAGCAAATAAAGATAGCTTCTGGGTTAGGAGTGGGGCCATGTAACCATTTTTTTCTTTTATATCAAGACCCCCATCTGCTATAGACATGTGTAAACTCTGGGCATACTGTTCCAGTCTCTCCGAGTTCATATGGACATAGACTCTATTGACTTGAAGAACATTTTTTTTTTTTTTGGTATCCTCCATCCCATCTGTAGAAACATCAGTTTTATAAAACCATTTCTTTTTGAAATAAACTTCTTTAGTACAGTGTGAAATCACCATAATTGAGTAACTCATTTAACTTTAATCTTTTTTTAATTGAATGTCTGTGAACTATAAAATAGTAAAATGGAATGTACCATCATGAAATTCTGTTTTATCCTTCTGTACATAAAAGAGCACTCAAATAGCCCAATTAGTAATTGCATTAATAGTTTGAAGATTATATTAAAGTGCTGAAATTTTGCTAGAACTTGAATGTAATATTTTCTCTTTTACAATATATAAATCTGCTGATCTACATTAAGTAGTAGTAATTTTACCTTCAAGGATTGACACTTTTTTATATTAGACACATTAGAAATATTTGACATAAATTGTTCACACTAACTCTGATCCTTTATATAGCCTTATATGTCTCGGTTTTGCAAATAAGAAAAATTATTAATAACAATTAATAACTAATTTTATACTGTGATAACCTATTAATTTGTATACCATAGTCAGAACTTAAGACAACATACTGCTTATAATTTGAAAGATGTAAAAATTAAATGTAAAATGGTTTTCCTATATAATCATACAATTATGAAAAAACTTTAAAATCTTCTCAGTAGGAAAAAATGCTTCTGTCTTTCCTCATTGGCTATGTATGCCTCTGCTTCCTATATGTTCATTTTCTTGCTCTTAACAAATATAAAAGCTCATTATTTCATCCTTATTAAATGTGAAGGAGGGTAAGAGAGATGGATGGCTGGGAGTCAAGAGCATCGATTGCTTTTGTATGTGGGCCGAGGATCAGGCAAGATCTGGTGGGAAAAGGCAGGGAAGGCTGGAGGAAGACAGTACAATGGAGAGACGAATGGGAATCTAGTACAGTGGAAGCTTCCTGGAACCTGAAGGTGATCCTAGCAAGAATGACTAGATGGAGGAAATAGAGACTGAACCAGAGAGCCATCTTCAGTAGCCAGCTGAAGTTTTCAGCTGTGGGACACAAACTAGTAATGAATCACCCACAATCTATGTACAAATGTGAACAAATACTCTGGGGCGATGGTGGCTCACACCTGGTGTGAGTGATCATCCAATGCTGGTCTAACCTGAGTCCTGCACCACAAGAGGGAGCCCATGCCCCTCACTGCCATAAAGAATGGCTCAGAGACCTAGGGCAGAACCAAACAGGACTAACAAAACAAAACAAAACAAAACAAAACAAAACAAAACAAAAGTCCATTAAATGATTCCAAATGATATTCTGATATGTGCGTATATTAGTGCTTAGCCAAAGTGTCATCACAGAGGCTTTCTCCAGCACCTGATATGAGCCGATAGAGAGACCTGACTCCAAAGGTAGAGTTCAAAGAACTTTCAGAAGAGGGAGATTGTAGGAGTAAATGGCATTGAGGACTCCTGGAGAACAGAGTACAGTCCACAGAATTAACTAAGAAAAGCTCATGGGGGTTCACAGGGACCGAAGTGGCAACCATGGAGCCTGCATGTGTCTGTGCTAGGCCCTCTTGCATGCACGCAGTGGTTGTTTAGTTTGGGGTTTTGGTTGAACTCTTAACAGTTGGAGTGGAGGTTTCTCTGATGCTTGCTTATGGGGCACTTTTTCTCCTACTGGATTGCTTGTCCAGCATTTATATGAGGGATTATGCCTAGTGTTATTGAATTTGATTAAGCCATTTTTGTTTGATATAACAGGGAGGACTGCTGCTTTCCAAAAGGAAATATGGGAACAATGAATCTGTTGGAAGAGGAAATGTGGTGGGGGAAAATGGGAGGAGGGGAGAAGTGGTGGGGGAAGTGGGAGGAGAGGCTGTGGTTGGCATGTATTTTATGAGAATAAAGAAAAAAAGTCAGGGAAAATTAATAAAATTAATTTTGAGATAATAATATATTATTTCCTCCCTTCTCTCATTTCCAATCATCCATATATTCATCCCTGATCTTTTTCAAATTCATGGCCTCTGTTTTCATTAATAGTTATTGCATGTATTCATATATTGATATTCCTAAATGAAACATGTTTAGCATATGTGTTAAACATGTTTAGAACATGTTCTATTTTTGATATCAGTAAAGTAAAAAGCATCAGCAGCCGTAGTGACAATGATAGCAGTAGGTAAATGTACTTCAGAAACACACACGTACACAAAATTGAAAAGATTGTAAAATAACAACTCACCATCTAAATAGAAATGCAAATACCCAATGTGCTAATATAGTATCCTCAATCCTCCTTACATCTAGACTTCCAACATTTAGAACATCTCTCCTTAACCTTTCCAATGCTTTCACCCTTTAATACAGTTTCTGATGTTGCGATGACCCTCACCCATAAAATTATTTTTTTCTGGTACTTCATCACTGTAATTTAGCTGCTGTAATGAGTCATGATGTAAATATCTGTGTTTTAGGAATCCCTTTGAAAGAGTCTTTCAGTCCACAAGAGGTCAAGACACACAGATTGAGAAGCACTATTTCAGGGCATCTTCTCACTTTAACTTACTTAATCAATTTAATGATGTAGTGAAATTGCTAGAGGCTTGTCACTGAGTTATTTTCAGATACTTTCCTATTGACAATCAAGACTAAACCAAACACCTCTTAGGATGCACCAGGAAATACAATTTCAAAAGGATTGTTTCTAGTGTACAAACTATCAGAATGATCAGTAACTAAGTTGATTTCCTTGTATCATGTGCAGAACAATATGCTAAAAAATCTAATTAGTGACTTTGTTTACAATAATATTTGATTTTTAGACAGTAAAATAAAATCAGGTTAATTATGTATAATTTAAATATCAAAAAGAAACTTTCAAAATTAAAAATATCTTCCTTGATAATGTTTCTGAGTTCTGAGAGGCATCAATTTTATAAGAGCACTTAAAATAGATTATTTCTTATATATTTATTTTAAAAAAATACAATCAAAATGTTAACTTGAGGAGCTAAAATTTCCAGAGGGTAAATTATGACTACGTAATGTAACAAACTGAAAAGAAGAACATTTATTATCATCAATATGGCATAAGAATATGGATCATGAGTAATAAAGATGTTTTCCTGGATAAAATGCACAGCATATATTTTATCTCAGTAATTTCCTGGAAAAAAGAAAATTGAGTTCAAAACAAATAACCATGGTATACTTAACAAAAAACTTAAGTGTGCTGCAAATTCCTATCAGTGGAGTGTATAACATCAACAAAATCTCATGTCCAAGGTTCAACGTTTCAAATTTTCTACAGAAAATATAATTTTTAAGAAAATTCATAAATAAAAAAATCTTTATTGTAGTTTATAGTTATATCCACACACTGATTTAATCTAAAGTATGATGTTCTTCAGAAAAAATGATCACTGGTACAAGAAGAAAGGTGTGCAAGAACATTCATTCCAGTGCTAATGATAAAAGTAAGTATTTTAGGTAAAGCAAGCCCAAGACAAAGCAGCAGAAATGTTGAATAAATTCTATTATATTAAAAATATTATCTAATCAAATATATATGCATACAATGGACTATTAAATAATAGCACAAATAACTAAAACAGAACTGCAAATAGAAAGTAGAGAAATGAATCATCAATATTATACTTAGTGAAAATCAGAAAACATAAAATCTTATAGAAAGCCTGCTTTTTAATTTAATATGTAGTAAGCATTGCATAAGCAAAATACATATATAACAGACATTTTTCTACTACATGCATAAATATTTGTACACCAATAAGTTAAACATAAATAAGAATTGAAAAAGACAAGGGATAAAATGTTCTTGGCAAATTCCATTGCACAATCAATTGGGCAATAAGCAAATATTGACATTTTAACACTTATTTTAAATTTATTAAAAAAATAACCCCACATTAGAAATAGCAAGTCATGAATTAAATATTGATACATGAATTTATGGTTTTTTTAGAAGGACTGGGTATACTTTAAGCTTGTTCTTCTTGCTCACCTACTACCTTGTAAGTACCTGCTTGTCTTCTTTATTGTTATCACATAGAAGAACAACCTTAACCCTTGCTCATGAACTTTCTGCATTTTATTTAGGAAGACATTTTGAAGGTTTTAAAAACAACAGGGAATACTAAATGAAGATTCTCCCAAAGCTCCTTAGGCATGTACCCATATAATAAAAATACACCTAACCAATTTTACCAAGAGATGGACACATCTGAAAAAGAAAGCCTTGCTTAACTATTTTGCAGTTAACACTATAATATTCTCACCTTCTAATAAATATTACAAAGTGTAGCGGGAAATCTGAAACTATGCAAAAAAAGCCACGCTGGAATGCTGAGCCGGGCGGAGTCAGAAGACAGAAGACAGAAGCGTCACATCGCTGGAGGAGTGAAGTGGAAGGAAGAATCGGCCGGCTGGGACTGCTCTCGCTCTGCTGGGAAGATCATTCCACAGATCGCTCCTGCTCTGCACGGTTAGGATTGCTCTAGTTCTCCATGGTTGGGACTGTTCCTGCTTGCTGTGGTGCAGATCGTTGGTGCTCTTCATGGTCCTACTCTCTGCGGTGTGGCTCGTTCGTGCTCTTCAAGGTCCTGCTCTCCGCTTCTCCGTCCTTCTACTTTTTCTCCTCCTCCCCTGGAATAATTCCTGCTATGTAAGTCACTTTTAAATAAAATCCTTAGTTAGCATATATTTCTTGATGTGTTAGTCCCGCGATAATTGGCGTTATATAATTGGGTTCCTCAGCCTTGGTTTCGGGACTTGCTCCCAGCCATGGGTGGATCTGCACTTGGAAACAAACGCTGCACGAGGAATCCCTTCGGGCACCTTTACTGCCACTGCTGATCGCAATTGCGACATCTGCTGGCCGTAAGTCCTCATTACATCTGAGTAAAGTAATTTTTTTTTCTTTTTTGCTTTTCTTTCAAAATGTCTGACCAAATAAACATTCAGAATTTTACCAATTTTTTCACAATGGTGATAGAGGATTATTTTTGGGATTATGCATTTGGAGGTTTTCTCAACCCAGGAGTTGTTTTGCTTTTTTGTGTGATAATATACTTCATACTGACCTATTTTAAAGGATCCCAGCATAGAGATGAACACATTCCCCATAGAGGGTATGAGGCTAAGATGTGTGACATGGATGAACATATTAAGACAATTAAGAAGCTTATTGCCTTCAAAGAGGAGAGGTCTACATTGATTAGAGAGGAATATAGAGCTTATATTGATGAAAAATTTAGGAAACTGAATCAGAAAGTACTAGAATGTGTACATGTGGGGAATGAGAGAATTTTCCACTCTATAAAATTGTTGGAGAGGTCATTTATAGAGGACTTTAAAACACTGGAAAAGACCATTACTGCTAGGTTACGAAACCATGAGGGTCGTATGGAGATTTTAGAAAAGGATTTTGAGGCAACATCTGCTCAAGACAACACAGAGCCCCCTCTTAAAAGATGCTGCAGTAGGAAAGGTGCCCCACTTAGAGTGGTTACCATGAGGGGACTACCCCCTACTACTCCAACTCTATTCCCAGTTGTGGCAGAGACCAAAAAACCACAATCATGTGGAAGGGCTTCAGACAACGTGGGATATACTTATGAACCTATCCACATGAAGGATCTAAAAACAATAAAGGAAGCCATAGTGACATATGGCATACAATCATCCTTTGTGAAGCAATACATAAGTTCATGGTCAGCACAGTATCGGGTAATTTCTGACGACTGGAAGAATTTGGCAACCGCAGTGTTGAAGGAAGGTCAAAGCTTGCAGTGGAGGAATTAGTTTAGGGAAGAGGGTAAGGCCTTGGAATCTCGAGATCAAACTGGGAATGTTACCATCTCCAAGGACCAAATCCTTGGGGAAGGCCAGTTTGCTGATGTATCAATTCAGGCTACTTATGAGGACCATGCTCTGTTGCTGTGCCGTACTGCTGCCTTAAATGCTTGGGAAAGGGTTTTAGACCCAGGACAGAGAATTGAGTCATATACTCAGATTAAACAAGATCCGAAGGAGTCTTATACAGACTTTTTACAGAGGTTGACTCAGGCTGTAAATAGAGCAGAGCAGTGTCAGATTCAGAAGTTCGGAAACAATTGATACTCTTTTTGGCCTTTGATAATGCTAATATGACATGTAAGAAATTGATCATTCCATTAAAGATCAAAGGTGCACCCATAGAAGAATGGATTCAACTTGCAATTAATGTTGAATATCTACACTCTGATAAAGAGAATTGGGTAGGACAAGCCATTGCTAATGTTAAGGTGAGAAATAAAAACATTGTTTGATTCAATTGTGGTAAGCCAGGCCATATAAAGAGGAATTGTAGACAAGGCATATATGGGAATTATGCCAATCCCAGGAGTGACTTAAACAGAAGGCCACTACCTCCGGGACTATGTAGGAGATGTAAAAAAGGCAGACATTGGACAAATGAGTGTAGATCTGTAAGAGACATAGATGGCAAGCTTTTAACACCGGGAAACGCAACTCAGGGCTTCCCCTGGGAAGCCCCCAAGAGTCAGACCTCCAAGCCAAAAAAGGTTCAGTCATATCCAGTCACAATGGAGGAGCAGTTTCCTCAGGACAAGTAACAAATCCCAAGCCTGAAACAGTAGACTATGTAGCCATACACAATAGATCACCTATACAAGAGAAGTTGATGGTATCCAGTAAACCAATAAAATGCATATTTTAGCAGACCTCCATAAGTGAGCAAAGACCAAAGTTGACAATCAAAATAGACAATATTTTTATGCAAGGCTTAGTCAACACGGGAGCCGATGTTTCGATCATAACACCACAGGCGTGGCACTCCAGGTGGCCCCTGAAGGAGGTAGATGTTCAATTTTTAGGTATTGGCTCATTGTCTCAGGTAAAACAGAGTGTGAGATGGCTTGAATGCATAGAACCAGAAGCACAGAGAGGAAGATTGAAGCCATACATGGCCAACATAGCAGTGAACTTATGGGGTCGTGACCTACTACAACAATGGAACACTCAAATTAAGATCCCCCCAGGCTTAAATATCAACCAAAGACCCAATCATTGCCTTGAAAGCAATACCTCAAGAGGCTATGTAAAACAGCCGCCGGTTATTCAGGTTGCACAACAATGTAGTCTCAAAGCTGCAGGCACTCCAAAGACACTAACAGCCCTGCCTTTGAAATGATTGACAGACAAACTTATTTGGGTCCAACAATGGCCTTTGACAGAGGAGAAATTGCTAGCCCTAGAACAATTGGTACAGGAGCAGTTGCAAGCTCAGCATATTGAAGAATCAATCAGCCCATGGAATTGCCCTGTATTTGTGGTCAAAAAGAAATCTGGAAAATGGAGAATGGTGACAGATTTAAGAGCAATTAATAAGGTGATCTAGCCCATGGGCACCTTACAGTCTGGTATACCTTTACCTTCTTTGCTACCTAAAGGATGGCCTATTGTAATTATTGATCTAAAGGACTGTTTTTTTTTTGTTTTTTGTTTGTTTGTTTGTTTGTTTTACCATACCTCTACAAGAACAAGATAAAGAGAAGTTTGCTTTCACTATACCTACTTTCAATAATGCCCACCCAGTAAAAAGATATCAATGGAGGGTCCTTCCACAAGGGATGTTAAATAGCCCTACCCTATGCCAATATTTTGTCCGACAACGATTAGAAGTGATACGCAAACAATTCCCACAATCTACCATTTACCATTATATGGATGATATATTGTTAGTGGACCCAGACATAAACACCTTAGAAACATTGTTTGAAGAAGTGAAGAAGGTGTTGCCTGATTGGGGACTTCACATTGCCCCTGAAAAGATACAAAGAGGGGATTCTATCAATTATTTGGGATATAAAATACGCTTGCAAACAATTAGACTTCAGAAGGTACAACTTAAAAGGGACAGATTAAGGACACTTAATGATTTTCAGAAACTATTAGGGGATATCGCCCACATACGACCAGTTATTGGTATTAAAAACTATGAACTAGTTCATTTATTCAAAACTTTAGATGGAGATAAGGAACTGAACAGTCCCAGGGAAATCTCTGCTGAAGCTGAGAAAGAATTAGCATTGGTGGAAAAGAGATTACAAGAAGCACATGTTAACCGTATAGACCCAGACCTTGACTGCATCCTGGTTATTTTGCCTTCTGAATATTCCCCTACAGGAGTTATAATGCAAAGAGAAAATGTTATATTAGAGTGGATATTTCTGCCACATAGACCAAATAAAAAACTAAAAATATACATTGAAAAGATTTCAGATCTGATCTTCAAAGGAAAATTCAGGCTTCGACAATTGACCAGAAAGGATCCGGCAGAAATTGTTGCACCTTTGACCAATGAGGAAATTATCGATTATGGGCAGACAATGAACCTTGGCAAAAGGCCTGTAGTGGTTTTCTGGGGGAGATTAATAATAAATATCCCCAAAGCAATAGGATTCAGTTTATAAAGAAAACTAATTGGATTTTCCCCCATGTGGTACAGGATAAACCTATTTCTGGAGCTCCTACATTTTTTACTGATGCAAATAAAATGGGAAAGGCTGGTTATAAATCAGAAAACTTCAGTAAGGTGACACAGAGTCCTTATGATTCTGTTCAGAAGGCAGAATTGTATGCCATTATTATGGTGTTATTGGATTTTACTGGACCTCTTAACCTGATAACTGACTCTCATTATGTAGAAGGAGTTGTATTTCATATTGAAACTGCTGACTTTATTCCTGATGATACAGAATTAACCCTTTCGTTTGTACAACTACAGGATATCATCAGAAATAGAACACATCCTATGTATATTACACATATCAGGGCTCATTCAGGCCTTCCTGGCCCTTTAGCACAGGGTAATGATGAGATTGATTGGCTATTGATAGGGAATGTGGTAGAAGCCTCAGAATTTCACAAGAAGCATCATGTCAATAGCAAGGGATTAAAGAAGAGTTTTCCCCTCACTTGGCATCAAGCCAAGGAAATTTTGCGCAAGTGTGACAAGTGTTCCCTTTACAATCAACCATCCTTACCCGCTGGGAGTAATCCTAAGGATACAAGGAGCAATGAGATTTGGCAGATGGATGTGTTTTACTTCCCAGAATTTGGTAAGATGAAATACGTTCATCATACCATTGACACCTACTCAGGAATGCAGTGGGTTACCGCCCTGATTTCTGAAAATGCTAATGCAGTACTCACTCATCTTCTGGAAGCCATGGCCATATTGGGAGTTCCTGATCAAATTAAGACTGACAATGCTCCAGCATATGTTTCCCAGAAAATGAAGCAGATTTTTGGATATTATGAGATAAAGCATGTTACTAGGATACCACACAACCCCACTGGACAAGCGGTTGTGGAAAGATCCCATCGCACAATGAAAGAGATGCTTCATAAACAGAAAGGTGGTATGAAAAAACCTAGGGAGAGATTAAATAGTGCCTTGTTGACATTAAACTTTCTTAATGCTGATTGAGAAAGGAACTTCAGCTGCAGAGAAACACTGCGTAATACAAAGAACTTCTGAGTTGAATCAACCTGTTTATTTTAAGGATGTACTAACTTCAGAATGGAAACCGGGGCATGTGCTTCGTTGGGGTGGGGGTTTTGCTTTTGTTTCCACAGGAAAAGAGAAAATATGGGTACCAAAAAAATTGATAAAGAACCTATTATAAAAGAAGAACCCTCCTGAGGAAAAGGAGTAATGGCTCATATGCCGATAAGACAATTGGATATGTGGTAAGGAACATTCATTTAATTGAGGGGGTAGGGTTTTAATTTTGTTTTTACAGAAGAATGGATACAACCCTCTTCACAAAGCTAAAACGATGCCGAATGCTCAGACTTTTGCAACGTTAAAAGGACTACAGGGGATTACAAGGACACTGACAGGCACTAAGGGTAATTTCTATATTCTCACAACTGTACATCTATATCTAATGATTATGTATTTATATATATATAAAGGAGGTCCTGGTTTGGTAACAAAAAAAGGCTGGCTTTGGAGGTGGAGCAAGTGGCTTTCTCCCTCTTTAAACCCAAGCATATTGGTAAATAAAACTTTAACAACTGTGTCTCACATCAGAAAAGCCACCTGAAGTGGGACAGAAAATAGATGAAATATACAGGGAGCAATCTTATCTCACTTTTATTTTAAATCTTAAATCTTCCTTCTTTCTACATTTCTTACTTTCTTAATCTAAAAATCTTGTCTGCACACAATTCTTTCTGATGTGTCAATATCTTCAGTTAATAGTATTCATTGGATTCCCCACTATAAAAAACAATTTCTCCTACCAGCACTCTCCAAAGCATCCAGAAGGAAGATGGGGCCCCCACCGGAAAAAAAAAAAAAAAAAAAGCAGAAAACGAAAGACCTTTGAGACAGAGAAAGAAGGAAATTGCTGTATGTTACTCAGTGATCACCTTTGAGGTATAGACCAATCAGGACAGTTGTAAGATAGTTTCATATCATATCTTTAACAAGAATTTCAGATGGACTCACTCAGTACGATGAGAATGGTTATAGACATTTGTGGAATGGTTATATATGTTTACAGTTACTTCATTAGGACTTAACCATTGTTTAGTTTACAGAACCCCACAGAGAATCTGTCGCCCACAGGCCAGCATGAAGCAACTTAATGAAAGAACTATATCCCTTTCCCAATAAGTTGGTCATCTAAGGGAGGGTTATGGTCAATTATCATTTTGATATGATGGTTATAAGTTAATCTTGGATAGAGGATAGAATGATATTATAGATGTAGGAATTTCAAAAAGAGAGAGAGAGAGAGAGAGAGAGAGAGAGAGAGAGAGCAAGAAGAAGGAAAAAGGAATAGATAAGAGATCATTATACTTGCAAACAAATATTAACCAAAGGATGTATGAAAAATGAATCGCCATGGTACAAATATTTGTATATTGATACAAATGGGAAATCAATCTATATGTTTGATTGAGATAATATGTATATTGCTACAAGGTTGAATGTATAATTGCCTTAATTTGCACGGGTCTACCTCTGTTTAAAATATTTTGCAAGTCAATGTGTATTAAGTACATTGCCATTTCCATAATGCAATTTCTACCTCTAATTATTTATGCTAGTCATAACATTTGTTGTAACATATACACAAGTTGTTTTATATAACTCTGTTTAGATATTTTGTATAAAATATATAGTTAGGATATTGTTGTCTTTTGATACAAGATGTGTATTTTGGTCAATATTCATAAGATTGTTATACTTGAAATTATTATGGAGGAGCTGTACACTCATTTTGGAATGCCAATTTTTACAATGTTAGCTTCACTTTCTTGGTTGATTGGGATTGCAGATTATGGTTACTAAGATTTGCCACCTAATAGTCAGGGTACTCAGGCTTTTTGGAAACATGTTAGAAAATACCAGGTAGATAGTCATCTTCAACCACTTCATAGACAAAGAGAATATGGCATTCAAGATTTTGTTATCTCAAATTTGGCCTTGAGAGACATGACAACTCCTGGCATCACCGTTCCTTTCTCAAGGTGGTATTGAGCATCACAAACATCTTGCAAAGAAATTGTCTTGTTTGGTGAACAATGGCCTTAGGGGCAAAGAACAGCACTTGCCCTGACTGCTGTCAGCATGCTCACTATCTGAAATGGACGAGCAGGATGAAGGATAGAGACTGCTGAAGCCTGCCTAGACAGGATAAGATGGTCCTACCAAAAAATATCCTGCTTTTATGGAGAATTGTCAGATATCATAGGCCAGTAGCCACAAGGATGAATGGTGCGTTGTACAGAGAATTGGTGGATGACTGTCCAGGTAGTTAACTGTCGTTGTCTTCTCCTAAATTTTGGAAGTTACTTCATCATGCTTCCAACTTCAGGTATATATTTTTCTTCTCAGTTCTTGATGGTGTTGAAGACTGGATAGTTGAGGTTGTTACTACTTCACATCTCAGCAAGGACACTCAGGTGTTAGAACTTTATTGTTCGAGATAAACAGCATTGAAGCAATCCCTGTGCATTTCTTCGTATCAACATTTTAGACATTAAATTGCACCTTGTATTTGTTGTTTTTTAGTGGTAGTTTGACCTCACTTATGTTAGTACCTTTCTCTTCCCCAAACACTGCCTTATGATGATCCCTATAGTATGTAGTTTTATATTTAGCTTAGAACCCTCTTATTTAGACAGAAGGGGGAGATGTAGCGGGAAATCTGAAACTATGCAAAAAAGCCGCGCCGGAATGCTGAGCAGGGCGGAGTCGGAAGACAGAAGACAGAAGCATCGTGCTGCTGGATGAGTGACATGGAAGGAAGGATCAGCCGGCTGGGACTGCTCTCGCTCTGCTGGGCAGATTGTTCCACAGATTGCTCCTGCTCTGCACTATTAGGATTGCTCCAGTTCTCCAAGGTTGGGACTGCTCCTGCTCCCTGAGGTGCAGATTGTTGGTGCTCTCCAAGGTCCTGCTCTCCGCTTCTCCGTCCTTCTCCTACTTTTTCTCCTCCTCCCCTGTAATAATTCCTGTTATGTAAGTCCCTTTTAAATAAAATCCTTAGTTAGCATATATTTCGTGGTGGGTTAGTACCGTGATAACAAAGCATTTTATATGTGCAAGAAAACACAACCTAATGGCATTTCTGGTATTATTATAAATTATAATGCAAAATTTTAAATAAAAATAACAAAGACTATAATATAAGCTCATGTTCTTTATGTTTTAAATATTATTTTCCTTATAGCAACAAATGGGGAATTTCAGAAGGATATATTACTTTAAAGAAAAATCAAATAAATGTTGCATTTTATAACTTCATAATCAAAATGAATGTCTTCTGTGTATCAGCATAATCTTGAATATAACTCTAAAAAATAGATATCTGAGGTTTAAAACATTGAAATGAAGAAAAATAAAGGACAGAAAATAAAAATGAGAATAACTCAGTGCTAAAAATTTATAAGTGAGTATTAAAAATACTTTTACACATAGAGTTATCTCCTTGAAGCCTTAAAACAAAAATTTACAAACATATAACTGATTTGGAAAAATAAAAATGTGAAAATAAAAAATGGTCTATTAAAAAACCAAGATTAAAAAATGAAACACAGACTTGGTATTAATTCAATTGTCAATAACAATATTTACAATTACTTTAAATATGAGTGTCCTGACAACACAAATTAAAAAAAAGAGACTGTCAGAGTTGAATAAATAATATTGTGTTGAGAATTACTATTCTTTATATATACTCTCACATACCAAAACTACATTGGTATATAACAGAGAAATATATTTTGTGCAAACATTGGAAAAATTTAGAATTTTTCCAGAAAGTTATAGTGGGTATTAAAATAAAAAAATATTTTTTAAGAAAAATCAAATCACAACAAAGAGATCAACACGTTAACTGCCCATCAAATCATAACTATCCTTAGGATATATATGCCTTAGGTAAACATGCCCAAATATGTGATGCAGAATCTGGTAAGTCTTCAAGGAGGGAAAAAAAATCTACTTTTAAAACTGTGGACGTCAATACCTCACCTACAAGAATTGATAGAACCATCAGGCAGGAAATCAATAAGGATATACTTGAACTGAGAAGCACCATTAATCTATGTGATCTAATTGACATTTATAGACTAGTTCATTCAGCAGCAGCAGAATACACATTTTTTTTCAGGCTAACAGATAGAATTTACTAAGACAAACCACATTCTAGAGCATAAAACACCACCAAAGTCCTATAAAGAAAAGAAATCTTACCCAGTATGCCATCAGAAAACACGGAAGTTAAAGTAGTAGCAAAATGATTACTGAAAAATCTTAAGTACTTAGAATGGAAAGCAGCATAATTTTATACAGGTCATTAGTCAAAGAATTGCAAAGTGGAATTACAAATATAGAAGAGTCAATGTATAACATAAAATAAATCTATTGATTTGCTTTGGAAATACTCAGTACATGTAAAGACTTTTGGGGACAAAGGGTGTAGCTGCAAAGAAGGATCTTCCTTTTAGCATCTGTGCAGCTTTGAATTCAACAGGCTTTGGAAAAATTGAATAAAAAATAATCTTTAAATTAGATGCAAATAATGCAGTGATAAAATATATTGATATACTTTTGCTTATAAAATTAAAGCAAGATAGAAAGTGGGAATAAATAATAGGTAGAAAATAATTTTTCAAAACCCAAGAATAAGTACCCTTATAAACATACTAAGTATGTTAACTGAATTAAATTAATGATAATAAAAATATTCAGATAAAAAAAAGATAGGGTATACTGTATTGTGCCTATATTATTAAAACATAAATTGAAAATAAAAGCATGTCTTAATAAAAGAAACAAAAATTTAAAGTAAATTATGATTAATAAAACAAAAGACAGGCATAATGGTACATATCTTTAATTCTAGAGCTTGGGAAACAGAGGCAGGTGGATCTGTGAAAGTTCTAGGTTGATCTTACATAGTGAGGTCTAGGATAGACAGTGATATGTAGAGAGACCATGTCTCAAATAAAAACAAAATTAAAACTAAATAAATATAAAAATTAAGAAAATATTTCTGTGCTATGCCATCACAAATAAATGTCTTCCTTTAAAATTATGAAAAGTGTTCTTTAATTCATAAAGGTTGTAAGAAGTGTATCATGCAAAGAAGTGCTATGAAATAGTGTCTTCTGTACATGATGTAATTATTGCATTACAGAAATGTGGTAAAATGTTTCACAAGTCAGCAAAATTTCCTACTCTTATCCATCCTTTGCTGAATATCTACTGGCAATAGATGGTTCCAAAATGTGGTAGTATAATTCTTTACTAAGTATATGACCACTGAACAAATTACCATGGATATTCCTAAACCAGTGCATATATGTAAAACAGTAGCAAGCATAAGTGTCTAATCTAAAAAATAAAAATTAAATCTTCATTAAAATAAACACATGAAAATCAGGAGGTGGCATGTTAGTAAACATAAGAAATTGGAAAGGTTTAGTTGGTGGGGGATACATCATATTTAATTGTATGGATATATAAAATTCTTTAAACTAAAAGAAAAAAATAAGTGAAAATAAAAAGGAGTGCTATTTCATGATGATAAATAGGTACATTTATCAAAATAATTAGAAGACTTTAAATATTCATGTATCCAAAAACAGAGTTTCAAAAGCAAAAGTTAGGTATAATAGCAATACAATAATTAATAAATAAAAGTCAAAACATTATTATATAACAACATATTAAGTAAATGGTATAATAATACACACAATTCCTGTCAGGCCATAGGAGTCTTCAGTAATACAATTAATTAATTTATCTCAATTGATAATAAGTTAAAAATATTTAATTCAGGCATTTGAGTGTGAATTGTGGGTATATTTAAAATAGTCACAAATATGAATACAATTTTGAGCTATGAAATGAGTTTTGATACATTTAAAATAATTTGAATTGCTTGCAGTGTTTTATCTAACCACAATGATTGAATGGTGAAAGACAATAAATACAGAAATCTGATATTTTGACAAGTTTCTGAAAACCTAGGTTTTCTTTATAAGTTAAAAAAATAAAAGCAAGTACAATTTATTAATGAGTGGAAAATGCAAAGGTCACCTAGGAAATAATTGTAATATATCAGGTATAGTGCATGCAGAAACCTAATAACATAGTAACAGTAATTAATTTTATTGATTTTTCAATATTTATTTATTATTTTCAGGGATTTCTTTGTTTTTTTTTTTGTGAAAGATTCTCTCAGTGTTGTCCTGGTATAGAAATCAGAGTGCTTCTTGACTCTGTCTCTAGCATATTAGGATTAAAAGTGTTCACCATCATAACAGGACTATTATCTGTACCTTAATTTTTTTGTTTATAAAAGTCTATTATCTATAACTTAAAAATTTAAATATAAAAACAAATAAAGGAAAATATTTAAATATATTTAAGCAGAAAGAAGAATTAGAAAAGAATGAAATGTTAAAGAAAATCATTCTCTTAAACATGATCCATTTATCTGGATCTTTGAATATTAGTCACTATATTGATAGCACTCTAAACATCCTAATTTTCAGAAATGGAGGAGAGATGATGTTTGTCAAAGAAATGAAAAATCAATGGTTGAAAATCTATGAATATAACAAAAACAACAAAAAATTATAGAGTAATAGAATGAACATAGGATTTTAGTTACTCGAGATTCCAAATTTGATGAGTTAGAGATTTTGTCATATTTGATGTGACTTAAAAATGTTATAGTTACAAAATAGCCCAACATTACTTATCTGGTACAGATATTGATATCAGAACAGAGTCTGGACATAAAGATACGTTATTTAGAATAAGGAATATTAAGGATTAATCAAAATTATTTGCCCTCAAACATTGCCAACATAAAATAAGCAAAACTTTCTCATATTTAAGTAATAATTGTGCTTGAGTTTCACTTTTAAATTTAGAGATGGTACAATAATTTCATAACTATATCTTGTACTTGGACGTTTCTGTCTTCCCAAATACCCAGCAGCTGCTTTTTAAATGATTACTTGGAGGATCAATGTTATAATTCTGGCCCAGTATGTCAAACATATTACTCTCATTAGCTCTTATGTTTAACCCATAATTCTTATCTATGCTTAGCCACATGGCTTGATACCTTTTTTTAGTCCAACATTCTCATTTTGCTTCCTCTGTAACTGACTGACAAATGTGTCTCTGCTTTTCGTTTTCCCAGAATTCTCCTAATCTGGCCCCCTCTCTTGTATTACCTGCCTGGCTACTGACCAATCAGCATTTTATTATACCAATGTGATAGATAAATTTTATAGTATAAAAGAGTGTTATCCCACAGCAGTATTTGTTTCATTCCTAGACATAAAATCCAAGCTTTTCATCAAATGCATCATTTTGGTGGGATGCTTCTCACTGCTTATCTTTCCAGCCATGGCTCATCACATGTAAATGCTTATTTTTATCATCCAGACACTGCACACATTGAAAATGAAGCTGATTTTCTTGTTTATTTTTCTTACTTATGGTTTTAGTTATAAGAAAGGATCTATGTTGCAGCTACAGAGATGGCTCAGTGGTTAAGAGCACTGACTGTTTTTTCAGAAGACCTGAGTTTGATTCCCAGCATCCACAAAGCAACTAACAATTGTCAATAACTACAAGATCTGACACCCTTTCACAGTTATGCATGCAGGCAAAATACCAATTCACATAAAATATAAATAAATAAATATTTTTTAAAAAATCAATAAAAAAGAAAGGATCTATGCTACATATGAGGATCTATGTTAGTAAAAAGACCATAGTAACAGAGAGATACAAAGAGTGATAGAGAAATAATAAGGTAGGGCAATATTTTATTCTATAAAACCAAAAATAGTTGTCCATTTTTCCTTCTGACACTATTAATAGCAATAACAAAAAAAAAATGAAAAGAAAAGAAAACCTTGGATTTCTTTGTTTGGCTTTTGCTGTTTTCTGTGCTGAAAAGTACTTAGATAATTTTATTGTTTCAATTTCAGATACAGTGAAGAGATACTGTGTATGTGTGTGTGTGTGTGTATGTGTGTTCTGTAAAGAGATACTGCTCTGCTAATTTTGTTTTAAATAAGTAGTGCAAATAAGTTTGTTGTCACAAAAACTCTGAGGTGAGAATGTGCTTAGCATTGTTAAGGAGAAGCAATATGCTCTGTGTGACAACAGAAAGTAAATGAGTAGGAATGGAAAAGATGAGGTCGAAGGGATAGGGTATGTTACAGTTAGTTCAATGAAGTATGACTCTCAATAAGAAAAAGTAGTGATGAAAGACACAGTATATAAGATTATGATAGCTACGATTGTAGAAGAGTTAAAGAAGAAACAATATGTGAGATGATGTTGATTCTTGGAGCTGAGAGAAAATCCACTCTAACAACAAATTCCTGATCTCCATAGCCTCTCATTACACTGATACTGAAATAATTAGGTTTAAATTCTGGCTAGGTTGTTTTTATGTTTTAATGGGAAAAATAAGTTAATTTTGCATATCACTTGCCCTGTGCTAAATAAAGATAAATAAAGCAAGAATTCCTTCAAGTGCTTAGAGTAAATAGGAATTGTCTGCCTCATGTAAAATCACAAGCATTTTATTATTAGATGTCAATGATTTAAATTTACTCTATAAGTTTAAATACATTTCTTATTATTTTTCCTCAACAAATTGGTTTGTGCGATACATTATTTTTTTCCTTTTTTAAATTATTTTGTATTTATCAAAAAAACAGTAAAATGAATTTAAAAATGCTGAAAAGTTAACAATAACTATAAAGAAGATAAAAATCATAAGCATGACTTATCAAGGGTGATAATGCAAATAAGGTTGCTACACATATATTTACTTTGTGTTCAGCTTTCCCTCTGAATTTTTTTCCATCCTTGTATATTCTTATTCAAGGTCCCTTCTCCCTCCCACCACATCAGGTCATTTTACTTTTCCACAACTCCCCATCCCCTCCCTGGGCAGGGAGCAGACAGTCCTATGGTCCCACTGACCCAATAATGCTTGGATCAGTCTCCACTCCTGGCCAAATCCAGTTTTGTGCCCCCTCCCTCAAGAGTGAGTCTGGTGTTCCTATAGTTGGAGTGGGGTCTGAAGGGTCAGTCCAGGGTGTTTCTGATTCCAAGATGTTCAGTGGTTGTGGTTTGCAGCTTGGGCATACTTGGCTTTTTTTCTTGTTTGTTTGTTTAGAGACAACTAATGAGTGAGTACATCCCTGCTTCTCTTTCTGAGATTGTGATACCTCACTCAGGAGGATATTCTCCAAATCCATCCATTTGCCTGTGAATTTTAGGATATCATTTTTTCTTACTGCTGAGTAGTATTCCATTGTGTAGATGTACCACAGTTTGTTAATCCATTCTTCAGTTGAGGGACATCTAGGTTGTTTCCAGGTTCTTGCTATTACAAATAATGCTGCTA
>PVIH01025957.1:0-19658 GCA_004025045.1 Sigmodon hispidus | reverse complement strand
ATGTACTCACTCACTAGTGGTCTCTAAACAAACAAACAAGAAAAAAAGCCAAACATGCCCAATCAGCAAACCACAACCACCGAACAGCTTGGGATCAGAAACACCCTGGACTGACCCTTCAAACCCCAGTCCATCTATAGGAACACCTGACTCACTCTTGAGGGAGGGGGGAAAGAACTGGATTTGGCCAGAAGTGGAGTCTGATCTAAGCATTATTGGGTCAGTGGGACCATAGGACTGTCTGCTCCCTGCCCAGGGAGGGGATGGGCAGTTGCAGAGAAGAAAAATGACCAGATGTGTTGGGAGGGGGAAGAGACCTTGAATAAGGATATACAGGGAAAGCTGAACACAAAGAAAATATATGTGTAGCAATCTTATTTGTGTTTCTACCCTTGATAAGCCATGCTTATGATTCTTATCCTCTGTATAGTTATTGTTAACTCTTCTGCATTTTAAATTCTTTTTAGTGTTTTTTTTTGATAAATACAAAATAAAGAAAAAAAAAAAAAAGAAGAGTGAAACTTTCTGATCACATTTTTCTTAGAAATCAGATTGCAGTCAATTTGTATATTTTTTAATTGTAACAGACAATTGAATACCTATTAAAATATACTTATTTCCCAAAAAAAAAAATAAATAAATAAAAAAAATAAAAGAAGTTAAAATAAGAGAACCTATAAATGAGAAAAGTTTGCTTCTAGTATATGGGAATTATGCATTTGACATAACTTTTATGTTACAGTATTGTCAGAAATAATGATTAATATTAATGCTATTATGAACAGCTGTGAAATATGCTGACATGTAAGCAAGAAGTCTGCTCCAAGTTATACAGAAAGTATAAATGATTTCTTACTCTAACTATGGGATCAGGTCAGTATAAGTGAATACTGATCCCAATCAAATCCACATGAAAATTTTATAATAATAAGTATTATTATAATATAAGAAATTATTACATAAAAAAGCATATGTGGAAGGGCAGTCTGTATGGTCACGTAAGATAAGAGCAATGAAAAATTGAGAGGTAAATCATAGCTAGAAACAGAACAAGGTCTTCAGGTCTGGAAATTGGGCTGTGAATATGAAATAGAATACTAGAGATTTAACTTTTTATGTGTTACGAATTCATAGGTAAATAGCGGCAGGTGTGACACTATATAATGTGTTGTGGTTTCATGTATGTCTCCCCCACACTGGCAGTTCTATGGGGGAAAGCTTATGGTAGTAAGAGGGGGGACATTTGGTTTACAATAGCCTGACAGAGCTCCTTAGCCCCATCTGCTCTTCTGTCTCAAGAGGAGGCACAGATGGTGTCATCTAAGAACTGCTTCCTTAGCAAGCACTGGATCTGCTGACCTTGGATTTGCCAGCCTTGAGAACTGTGACTCATAAGTTTCTGCTGTCTATAAGCTACCTAGTCTTCTTTTGGTATGGTGTTAGAAAGCCAGAAGTGAGGAAGGCAGGAGGTTAGTTGTTTGAAGATTGGACAAGAGGCTTGGCATTTCATCTCATTCAGCAACAACCTTCGAGGCTAAACACAATGCACCCAGGTGTGACGACTTTACAAAATCCATGAGTTTGGTATTTCTAAATAAAAAAAAATCACTTCTGTTGTCTTAATCTTAAAAAATGCTTAGCCATCATACCACAATCTTCCAGCTGGCTTATAATTCTGAGTAGTATATGCCACTTCAGTGTTTCACAGCATTGTGAAACATCTAGACTTGAAGATCTCAGTCAATGGTTGCTTCTTGCTTCAAAAAGGAAGTGTAGATCACCACCAGGGAGACTAAATTTCTGAGACCACATTGGCCAGCCTCCTAAACTCAAACAGCAAGCCTTTGTAGGTCTATTTTCTGTAATTCTACTCTTCTTTGTAACTCAGGAATATTGAATTTATACCTGATTTTACTTTTTATTTTTACTCTTTCTGCTTGGGCATTCTCTTAGCTGAGCTACCACACTTATCCTAACTCTTTATCTCTTCCATCCACAGTCAAAGTTACCATGTGATGCCTCATCACTGTCTTGACTTTTCCAAAACCTCCATGCTATTGTCAGCCATGATCACCATACCATAAAGCCCTTGGAGCACTGTTTTATTATCTCAAGCAATCTCATTGGTTTGATGATCTTAAACATCATAACTTGCTTTGATTCTGCTGACGTCAGGAACTAGAGACAACTGTTCACCTAACTCCCTGCCAACCCCTTCTTCTGGCTCCTATTGCCCATTCAATCTCTACATGTTAATTTTATCATTGACCTGTCCTGATGCTAGTTCTACTACTTTCCCAACTCTCTCAATTAGACCCATCTATTAAATAGCTTAGAAGAACTTTAGAGTCAACATCTTCAAAATCAACCTAATACTCTTTGTCTACCAGCCTACTGTTTTCTAACAAGTTGTCATCTCAATCAATGATACCATCAGCCAGCATTCTGCTCAGTATGATAGCCTGGTTATCACTCTGGATGCCTCACGACCTTCCTACCTACCCTTACTTAATCATCATTCTTTCAATTTTGTGAACAGTACTTTTGTCTTAGTTAGAGTTTACTGTTGCTGTGAGGAGACACCAAGACAAAAGCAACTCTTAGAAAGAAAATATTTAATTGAGGGGGCTCACTTTCACTTCAGAGGTTTGGTCCATATAGGGGACATGATACCATGCATGCAGGCATGATGCTGGATATATAGTTGAGTGTCCTATATCTTACAGGCAATAGGAAGTCAGCTGACAATCATACCAATAAAAGCTTGAGAAAAAGAAACCTCAAAATCTGCCCCCAACAGTGACACACTTTCTCCATTAAGACCACACCTACTCCAACAAGGCTATGCCTCCTAATGATGCCATTCCCATTGGGGACTTTTTCTTCTAAACCAACACAACTCCATACTTAGCCTATGTCAGCAGTGTGGAGCTCTAGGGTTCTTCTTAACACACCGTTGCTCCTTCAGCATCTGCTTCCATTTCATTTTCTTCTAAGCATTCACAGTTGTCTTTATGAACATTATTATATATTTCTTTCCTAGTATCAATCATAGGTTTCTTGACATTCCTAAAACAACCTCTGAAAAGTCCTTAATATGGACTAAAAGCCTTAAAAATGTGTCTCTGTTCATTTTCCCTCTAGCCTCTCTCAACATGTTCAACCTCCTTCTTTGGCATAGGCTCCTTAGGCTGCTTTAAAGTTTCTTAGTTACTGTCATTCTTCATATTCAGAGCCTCATGTCCATCTGACCTGCCCTGTTCAGGGAGTTTTTTACCTGTCCTACTCACTCAACTAAGGTGCCTCTTCATTCCCATCTCTTCTACTTGTCTGAAGGTGCCCCTCTGTTCTTACCTTACAGTTAGTTTCTTTGTAACATTTAGTCTCACTGTATTTCTTTTCCATAATATCCCAAACAACTGCCTTATATGCAATTACTTGTTTAATTGAAGATCATGTTTCCAGCAAAATGAGACAATGTATTATCTTAGTCACAGCTGTAACAGTTGTTATTTGTTAAATGAAGGAAGATACTCCAATTAAATTTCTTCTTTGTAATCACTTATTTTTCTTGTTACAAAAAGATCACCCTAAAAACTAATACAACAAGAGTACTACTCGTAAAATTCTACTCATGTGGGAGACTGAGGAATTCCCGGTTCTTTATGACTATTGATAAAGTTTATTTTTTAACATACATTTATATTTGGCTCTATGCAGCTTACTTACAGTTTTGCAAATACTGAAAACAGCATTCAAAGCAAAGTGTGTGGTGCCTCTGTGATTCTGAGGATCTCTTAAATAAGTAAATAGCACCAACAAAGAGCTTGAGTACAAAATGTATAGAAATATAGAAAATATAGAAAGAATTTGCAAAAGTAAATTATAAAAGAGTGTTCAAGGGGTAAGGCAACCAACAATGCCTCATGATCATCCCTTTAGGATCTAAGAACAGAGTAAAGTCACTGTCAACAGGACAAGGGTAAGATGGTAATAATGTTATGTAAATGGTGTACATGTGTCAGTCATGGGAGAGACAAAATGCACCTAATAGTAGGATGCAGAAACTGCCAAATCCGACAAGGTACAGCAATACTGGAAGGTATCTGGCAGTGAGGACCATAGGAAACACTTCACCTTCATTACTTTCTCTTACTCTCTAATCTTGAACTGATATCTGGCATTGATATAACCCAACAGAGAACACATAAAGGAGAATAAAATTCAGTGAAGGAAATAACTTCAGAGAGTATTTTGTACACACGCTAAAGCTAGCTCCTTGTCTTACATGTCTTTTGTTTCATTGTGTATTCCAGATAGTCTGCTCTCATTACTCCATCTAAATATTTTTTGAATGATTATTTTCATACTAGCCAAATTAGAAAGCTAAGATTACTACATATATTTATATTAAAGGTACAACTTTTAAAATGTGACTTTTCCCATGGAAACTTTTTTTTTGGCCACTGTATAAATGACATATAGAAAGAATTGTCTGTGAATATTTTGGAGATATGACCAATATGGAATCAGTATCATCAAAGCCAGTGGAAAGTCATTGAATCTGCAACATCACATGTATTGATGCCTATAAACATTTTAAAATAGAAATAAAACTAATTTGGATGACATAAGATGGTAATGAGCAAAAAAGAAACAGAAATAGATACTGTCAATAAAAAATTTTGTAAGTAAATAATAAAATTTCACCTCAGAGCCCATTCAAATATGGCAAATCAAACTTCAATTAATATGAAATTAGGTCACTGAAATTGTCACCCACAATATCTAGATATTTAATCAAAAAAGCAATAGTAATAATTGGTAGTCTATAGTTAAGCCATATGATAATAACTGGCATTGATTTCTAATGACAACAGTGTAATATTAGTTAACAAAAGTACCTCAACCATATATTTTTAAATAAATGAACATATCTACATATAAGTCATATATATATATGTTTTCTTCATTTATTTTCTCAAACACTTACTCTTTCTAAATGTCATTTATTTATTTGACAGAATGCTAGCAATACTGAAAAAATACACAATTCTTCATTTTAATGTTGTTAACATGCACATTTCGGCCAGAATTATTCTTTTTGATGTAGCTCTTTCTGAAAGTAATTTTCAGTCTCTTACTCAATACACATATACATAATTCTTTGTCACTATCACACACAAATTTATCTCTTTATTAGTCTCTTTTTGAATGTAGTAAGATGCTGTGGTGAATAATCCATTTCTCTAGGGCTTTTCTTTTTTGTGTGTTAAAAATATCCTAGGCATTAGTTATCTCTTGGCACTTTTTTTTAAAAAAAAAAACTATTTTAAGAATGCTCTGAAGATATTTTTCTCTTTCAATTTTCACATCTTAAATTCTGTCAAATATAACAGGAGCTGAGAGGGCTAAGCGGACATGTTTTGACACAATATTTTTCAAACCTCCACTTCTGAGAATCTCTAAAATTTGCCACTTGATTTTAAACATTAGTTTTGATATGTTAATGATTTAATGAAAACATGTATAAGCTTATTTTTTATTTGACTGTCTTTCATTGGTGTTCTATATTACATTATGTTCAGGGGAGTAATATAAACACTTTGAAAGTTTAAAGATAAGTTTAAGGCCATAGATTCTAGGGAAATGTCTATATGTAGACTTGTGTTAAGATATAAGGTAAATAATATTTGAAATTGTTTAAATATTTGTATGATAAAGTACATCTTTAAATGCATTTGGAAATTATTCAAGACACATTAAAATCTAGCACTTTGTCTTTATAGTTCTGGGTTTTAATTTAGGAAAAATTCAAAAGGAATCTTTAATTTGATAAACTATTAGATGGCAATAGTTTGTTACACTAAAAATGATCTAATCTAAAGAAAATTAATGAAACCTAAATAAATGGAAGAACAGAAGAGGCATAGGATGGAAAGAGAGTAAGGGAGGTATGGAGAAAGAGAGAGAGACAGAAAGAGACAGAGAGACACACCAAGAAAGACAGAGACTGTGAATTATATCCTCCAAGTATCGCTCACAGCAAAGGGATCAGTGGTAGGGCAGTAATTAACATTCCAATCTGCTGGAGACTTTCCTTGGTTCCTTAATTGTCCACACCTGTCAGTAGACAGGAATGGCAGGTGACACTGACCTGGGTCAAGTATGATCTAAGAATGATAAAAGACAGGAACAAAGTCCTCCCTCACTGCTTTGGCAAACACCTCCCTGGACATCACCATGGTTCTGCATCTGTTTACAGAGGAGAATGTTAGGGGGAAAGAAAGAAGTTTGAAGTTAGGGCCAAACATGAATCAAAGGTGTGGCCCCAAGAATGGTTTCTCTGCTCAGATATCAGCTCAACATTTGCTCAGGGCAGGTGGTCTAAAAGATTTGGCTTACAGGGTATTTTTCCACTCCTTGATGGAACTAGAGAAGTTACAAAAATATGACAAGAGTAAGAAGTAGGCTGTCGGGACAGATGATATACTGCTATCTGTGTGGTGATAGCTAGACCATTCCTAGTTCTGAAGCCTAAACTCCTTCCCATGTGAACTCATATCTGTCTTACTGTTCTCTGTGAAGTACATGGGCTTCCATGAGATAATGTGAATAAGAGTGTTTTAAAGACTACCAAGAACAGCACAAGCAGTGTTAAAAAGGAATAAGTAGTCAACTTTGAATGCATCTATCCAAAAGGTTAAAAAAGCCAAGAAACTCAAGTCTGACAGAAAGTGAATTAAACCATTTGAGCTGCTGAACATTCTCTATTTCCAGATGTCATAGGTTTTTCTGGACTTTAAAGAGTGGGTTTGTATTGTAGTTCTTAAACATAAGAAGTATTTGTAATACTCAGCAACAATGCCCTGGGCACATTCTTGAAGATTCTGTTCATGCATGTCCACCAACCTGGTCACTCTGAAGGAAGAGGTTAGCAACGTGTAGAGCCTCTCTGCAACTACACTGGTATGGAACATGGTGACAAGAGTGAAGGTCTTTGAGTCAGCTGTGACACCCATTCCCTCCACACACTGGACAAGATATTTTTATCAGCTCATCTGTCATCTGTGCATTTGACATTTATTGAGCATCTGTTATGCCAGATACATCCTGGGCACTAAATGCAAGTCCTACCACATTCTCCTGAAATTCCAATGGCTGTTGTGGGCAGGCAGGAAATAAGTAATAGAAGATTATACCATATTCACAATGGTAAAACATAAATGTATGTATTTAATAGTGACTACCATAGCATTTGTTATGATGAGGCAGTCAGAACTTACAAACATGAAATTGTATTAATGAAAATTAAATATGTGACCCTATATTATGTAAGAATTCTGATCTTTAATTTACTCATTTATAAAGTGAGAACAAATCTGGAACTTTTCCTCAAAAATTTGTTGGGAGGATTAGATGTGGTAGTTTTCATAAAGCATTTAACAGGTAGGTAGGTACAAAAAAAAATGCTTGATAAGAGTCATTACTATAAACTCTTGTTATTTACTATTTTGGCTCTTCTCATACTACAGACAAAAGCAGAGCAATACCCTGTGACTAAATGATGATTTAACTTTCTTCACGGAACATTAGTTCTAATAATATATTTATATCTTACGTTTTCATGCACTGAACACACACACACACACAAACAGAGAGAGAGACAGAGACAGAGAGAAAGACAGAGAGACCAAAGAAAGCAACTTTAAATAAATGTCTGTGTAATTTGAAAGCACAGCTTCCTGAAGGTCAGGCCAAGAGGAAGAGGACCTTATTCTTGTATCTAATAATTTCAGACCCTATTAGGACAGGCACTGAAATCCCAGCACATCTTGTTCTTTAACCAACAGTGACACAACCCTCCACCAGGTGCTCCTTTCTTCTCGGGCTAGTATAGTAGAATCCAGACTTCTCTCCAAACACATCTAGAATACAGTCGTCATTAGTGGAGATGCTTTGCTTTATTGAAATTTTAAGTAAACATTTGTAGTGGTTTGAAAGAAAATGGACCCCAAAGGTTAATGAGGTATAGCCTTGTTAAAGTATGTGTGCTCTTGCTGGAGAAAGTGTGTCACTGTGGAGGCAGGTTTGGGGTCACAATTGTTCAAGCCATGCCCAGTGAGACAAACCACTTCCTGTTCCTTGAGTCAAGATGTAAATCCTGTCAACTTTCTTTCCAGGACCATGTCTGCCTGCATGCTACCATGTACTACCACGATGATAATGGATTGAATCTCTGAAATAAGGCACAATAAAAGGTTTTCTTTTATAAGAGTTATTCTGGTCATGGTATCTCTTCATAGCAACAAAAACTCTAACTAAGACAACATTCTTTCTTCAATTATTTACTTCTTCCTGAAGAAAACTCTGTTTGTTGCCATTAATCTTTGCCTACCCAGTTTTTCTAGAAAGGCCCATGAGATTAACCTACTTGTTTCCAATGGATCAGGACAATCCTACCACTAGAAACACATTTTTCATGCACTCTGCTGTATAATAGAGAGTGAACTGCATGGAGATGCCTTAAGAAACTCTCAAATTCTTCTGAATCCACAATGGGCCTCATGTACCAGGTTGCAAATCTGAATGTACCATGGTTTAGGAGTGCTCAAAAGGTAAAAGTAATCCTTACCTATTCATACTTTCCATGTTCCTAGTCCTCATTCTAGTCATATAACTACTACACCAGTCCAGTCTATAAGTATAGCCCTCAACTCTCATTAAAGAAGCTTCATTTTTTACAACAAACGAGCATTATTCCAGAGTCCCACAATTGGTCAAAATGCAGGAAATCAGCAACTACTAGAGACCCAGTCCCAACCGTGTCTATACAACATACTATCTATACCCAAGGTACAGAAAAAGATCACTACAGAGGAGGCCAGAAAGATTCTAAGAGCCATAAAGACAGGATCCTGCTGATGGATAGCTACTGACTAAATACATGATGCAATATTTAACAAATAAAATTAAATAAGCAAACCCAAGTGTTTCTGTATGCCTTGTAAACTTCTTCTGTTAGTCCCATACTTTGGAAGCCACTCTTTCATTCTGAGACTTCTTGGTAGTGTGTTGGACTTTTGCTTATTATCATTGCTGGGTATCAATCCAGAGCCTTCTGCAAGTGAGGCAAATATACTACCAGGAAGCTACGTCCACAGTAACTTCTAGGGATCTCCAGCCTTCTGGGTTTGAACATTCTTTATCTCAGGAAAACATTTTTGAGAGGTTTCTCTCTTTCTTGTTTTGTGTGTGTGTGTGTGTGTGTGTGTGTGTGTGTGTGTGTGTGTGTGTGTGTGTGTGTGTGTGTGACTAGAAGCATACCTATATATGTAGAAGTCAAGGTGTCAGAGGGCAGACAATCTTAGGTGTTGGTGTTTGCCTTCTCCTTGTCTGAAGTAGCATCACCTACTTCTGTTTCATACACCAGGCTGGCTTACCTGGTAACTTTGGGGCATTCTCCTGTTTCTTCCTCTCATCTACTCATAGAAGCTCTGGAGATACTCTTTAGGCTTATTTGGGTATGAGGGATTTGAATGAGGGCCTTCATACTTATATGGCAATAATTTTTACCCTCTGAGATATTACCTAGACTGCTTAGTTATTTATAAGTTTTCTAAGGCCCTTTTATTCATGGTGTAGGTGGATCCTAAGGAAGTTTTCTTATTCTACTTTTTAATTTTTTTAAATGAAATTAAGAATTGCTATCCTCATCTCATATTTTCTATTGAGGGTGATTAGCTTATCATCTGAAGTGAACACATTCTCAATGGCATCTTGGTAAATGCATCGGCCATGATATTTACCTTTTACAGATGAAACATGGAGGAGTCCTTTTATGCGCAGCTTTTACAGTGTCTCTGACACATTTATTTTCAATTGATTGTATATTAGATATTGAGTGTTCAATTTACATCTTTGTGCTAAAATGTGTGATGTCTTGGCAGACCTCAGGGAAGAATATCATAATTATTTAACCTGTATTGTGTGCCCTTTCTGCTCGGTAAATGTCAGAATGGAAATTGGCAACATTTAAAAATTCTGCAAGCTATTTTCCTGGTTGCTTGGTACTGGTTTTGTTTATTCTTATTTTAAAGCAATGTCAGATATTAACAAAATGTTCTCTGCTGTAAGATGTACAAAGAGAGCAAAGGGAAGATTGTTTTATACTTTGTTAGTTTCAAACTGTGTCATGATGAATACAACCAGGAAAACAGGAACATACCTCTTAATGGAGCTTTATTTTACTTTATTTACAAAACAGGTTTCCTTTCTTATTTCTTATTCAGCTAATAAGTACTTTTGAAAGCCTAACCAATACACAACAGAATTACCTCTAATGTTTGCGGGACTTTATTTCACAAATGAAATAATAGGCCAGGAAGGCTGTATTCTATCTCATCCCTTCCACTTATGTGTGGAAAACATCTGGCAAGAACATAAAAGCAGACTTTCAATTTTTCCAACTGGAGAATGACAGAATAATAAGTATGTTAGATGCTGGCTATTGAGATTGAAAGAAAGAAGCTATGGAAACTGGTTTATAAATGCTACAGCATAAAAGATCATGGAACAGCACTACAACATTTGTGAGCAATGCAGAATGTATGAAATTGACCTTTTCTGTATAACACTATACAACTTCAAATGTTTAAAGAGCGACTATGATTAATAAACATGCTTTTAACTTCATATATAATCATTTTATACATTTACAAGGGCACCAACATGGAGATTGTTCTACTTGAGTTGGTAGTTTATTTTTATTGTTTTTGTACATTGATTTGATGTGATTACATAGTAAGATATACATCTTTTTAGATAAAAATATCAGTTTATTATAATGAAGTCACAAGTAAAAATCATCTGTATTTAGGAATACTTGCCCAGAACCAAACTCTAAAGATTACAGTGAACTCTTATGTATAGTTGGAATGACCGTTATGAAGCTTTGCTTACAGTTTTACACATTTGCTATCAACTATGTTTTTATGTGATTATCATAAAAAGAATTGGCAGTTTACGAAAGAAGCACAAATAACTAATAACTGCTTTTTAAATGTCAATATACTTAGTGATCAGGGAAAAAGAATTTAAGACTACTTTGAAATACCACATCATCCCTGTCAGCTTGGTAGTCATTAGAAATCAGACAGTAAATATTGAAGAGGATGTAGGGAAAGAAAACTATTGCCTGGTACTTTAAGAATGTTCTGGGTCATTTGTGACCCACGTAAAATTTCATTTGAGAGTTAATGGCTACAAGTGCTTGAAAATACTTCAAGTTTTAATTTTTATTGTATATTTTAGATAGATTTTTTTGGAGTAGACTTGTGAAATTAGGTTATATAAACATGTAATTATCAAATTCCAACTCATGTTAGGTCCACAGTGTAAGGACAGCCAAATTTCATATCTTGCAATTATAATCACAACAGGTCTTAATTTGTTTGACCTAAAGACTCCACTGTCTCAGAACCATAGTTTTAAATTTTGCCACGCACACTATACATGCATTAAATTTTAAAGGTGAAATTTATTTGTATGTAAATATATATAACTCTGTATTGTGCATTTGCCATTCCTAAAATCAAGTTGGCAATTCTGCCCTCCAATATGTTTAAAATACATGAAAATGTGAGTTTCACTTTAAAAACTTCTTTATATTTTAAGATAACTTTAATTTCCTTGTGTATGAATACTGTATAATTAATTTCTGTTATGAGGGAAAAAAGTGTTAGATGTAAATATATAATTCTGCCATCACAGCTAGCAGACATGTTATCATTACAAGTTTTCTACATTCTTGAAGAAAGTAATAAATATCCCTAAGAAGCATTGGCCTTGCTTAGTTGGGAAACAGAAAATCACAGAAGTCCTAGTGTTGTATCCTTGTTGGGTGGCCCTTGCTGTTTATCCTGGGCCTCTAGAAATGGATTCACAGACATAAGGCTTCTCTTACATTCACTATAATCCCTTTCATCTTAAGTTGAAGAGATGTTGTTTGCAGTGCTATGATTTCCAATTGACTTTGGGTTTTGAAGGTAATTTTATTATCGTTGGATAACTTTTATTATTTATTTAATTAAAAGTATAGGCAAGCCTATGATGGTTCATATTGACTCTTATTTTTTTCTTCATGCTGATTTGCTGACAGTCATTTTATTTAGCTACTTATGATTATCTTAGGTGTCTCATGATTTTTTAGTTTTAGATAATGCACAGAATTATACAACATGCCTACATATCCCTTCCCATTTTCTTTAAAATTTATGGCCTCTTTTTTACTAATTGTTATTGCATGCATGTATGTATATATACATATACATACATATTCCCAATAAATAACCTTTGTAGTTCCTATAATGTTACTAGTATGTATGTTTTTAGGGATGACCATTTGGCATTAGACAACCAACTGATGTTTTCTTTCATGGGGAGCACCACCTCCTCTGCTTCCACCTCCTCTGCTTCCACCTCCTCTGCTTCCACCTCCTCTGCTCCCTCAGTTGCCTGTAGTCATTTGTGTAGGAATGAGGTCTCATGGGCCTTCTCCCATTCACTTTGTTATATCCTATTGATTCTTGACTCCCTGTGATATCTTAGCATTGGACCATCAAACATAATTCACATACTGAGGAACAGAAACATTGTAGTCCATAATTGAGAGTTATATTTTTTTAAAGTTGATTATTAATTAACTTGTTTAGCTTATATACCACCTGCAGTTTCTTCTCCCTCTTAGCCTCCCATTTCTTCCCATCCCTTCTGTTCCCTTTCTCCAATCTACTCCTCTTTTGCTTCTGTTCATGAAAGAGTAGGTATCCCATGAATATCAATAAAACATGGCATATCAAGCTGCAGTAAGACTTAGTACCTCCCTATGTATTAAGGCTGGGCAAGGTGACCTGGTATGAAGTGTAAGGTCTCAAAAGCTACTAAGAAAATCAGAGGGCTTTACCATTATTTCTTAAGGCTTTGTGTTGTCACAGCACTGTACAATGCTCTCATAGATGATCTTTTCAGGGTTAATTATTTTGTATCTCAGCAAAGAAATGCTGGTGGTGAAGCACCTTAGAAATGTATGTTGAACCGATAATCAACAGACTTTGTTACATTCAGAATGTGGGTGAGTTATTAGCTGTCTTTTCCCCATAAAAACTCAACTTAGTTCTTTGTACTTATTTTTTTTCCTTAGAAGAAATAAATTGATAGTTTTCAGATATACTGCCAAATGAGATTTGTTTTTCTGAAGGCTGTGAATCATAAGGTTAAAAAAATTGTCCTGCAGAACACTTGTAGGACTGTGTGTTTCCCATCATCTCCTCATGAATTCTCTTGATTGTACATGTAAGTGATTTTCAGGCAGGGAAATATTTGTGTTTGAATTTGGGTTAGTTTTCTCCATAGCTTTGCTGTTTTAAGCTCATAAAAGACTACGCTTAATTCATGAATGGTTAATTCTGATCATTGTCCCTGTAACTAATATTAATTTTATTTGCATTGCAAATGTCTTCATAATCTTATTTTTAAATCTCAAGACAGGTGACTCAAAGGTCCTAAAATCCAAACAGATGTTCAACATGAAGGATATTTACAGTCTCACTGAATCTAATGTTTTTAGTCACTGAACTTTTTTTGCTAGTAACATTATTTTTGGCAAGAATGAAAACCTATTGTTGTGTGAGGCTCATTTAGACAGCAGTTGTGTATATGGTCAGTTGCTAACCACCCCTCCCCAAATTCTTATAGTTTCAAATCTAGGGGAAGCAAAAAAGTGTTTTAAGATAGCTATCTGGATTTCATATATAGGAAAATGGAGCCAAATAATATAGATTTACTCACCAGTCTTTTTTATTTAAGACCTACTTATTTTTATTTTATGTGTATAAATGTTTTATCTGTATTCATGTGTGTATATTGTGTGTGTATTCACAAGGAGATGAGAAGGTCTCAGACCCATGGAGATGGAGTTACAGATGGCAGTGAGGCAATACATGGGTGGTAGGAATGAAACCTAGGTTCTTCTGCAAATGCTTTTAGCCATTATGACACCCCATCAACCCCTGTGCACCAGTCTTAAACATAATTATGAAGCCATTAAGAAAATAATCAAATAAGTGATGAAGTTCAGTCATACCAAACAAAGAAAAAGGACATAGCTTCGTTATCCAGTTGCTTCTGCTTATCCTTGGAGAATCTTCATCAGGAGCAGGAAGTGAAGAAAATGTCTAGGTGACGTTGACATTGAAGATTAGAAGGGACACAGATAACATTTCATTTTTCAGTTTTAGAAGCCTATTCAAAAGATACCAATGTAAGAAAACATAATAATACATTATGTGGTTTATAAAAAATGTGAAATAAAGTTGTGCAAAGAACATGAAACAATCAGAGGTAAAATGAAAAATGCCAAGCTCTATAAAAAAGGCTACACTGTTATCATATGATAAACTATTAAAAGATAAAATATATATTTAAAAATTTTCAATAAAGTATATATTTAACACTCTTAAAATGAGTGCTACACACAACCATACACCCACACATGGACATACCATACACATATACATGCACATACCATATGCATATGTACACAGACATATGCACATACACATGAACACACAATACTTATACATATGCACACACATACATCCCACATATGTTAAATAAAATCACAAAATACCTCTAAATAATAGAGAACAAAAGAAAGGGGAAGAAAACTCATGTGGAGTAAATGGGGCAAAGGATTAATGTCATAGACTTAAAACCAATTATGAGGACATCTCATTATATGTAACTGGCCCAAACATCTCAGCTAAAAGATGATTGTGAATGTGTCAGGGTAAGTGAGACAAACAAACAAGAATTTACCATTTTCTGCCTAGAAGAAAGAGGTAATAAATTAAGACTATTAATATTTTAGAGATAACACTAATTTAAGGGAAACTAGATGGCTGTCTTTGAGTCTCTTTTGCTGTGAGGATACATCATGACCACAGCAATTCTTAAAAATGGAAAATATTTAATAGGGCATCTTGCTGACAGTCTCAGAGGTTCAGTACGTTATCATCTTCATATGGAGCAAGGCAGCATGCAGACAGACTTGGTAACTGAAGTTGTGGCTGAGAGCTCTACATCTTGTAGGCATCAAGAAGTCAACAGAGACACTGGATGGTACCCTGAGCATAGGAAACCTCAAAGGCATCCCACAGTGACATAGTTACTCCAACAAGGTCATACCCACTCCAACAAATCTATGCCTCCTAACAGTGCCTATTGGGGGCAAATTACATACAAACTACCACATTCAAATCCATGGGCCCCATAAGCTTATTAAAATATTATAATGCAGAATAAATTCAGTTCAATTCAAAAGTCCCCATAGTCTATCATAGTCTCAACAATGCTTTAAGGTTCAATTTCTCTTCTTAGACTCATGCAATCTTCTAACTGTAATTCTCTGTAAAATCAAAACCGAAAAAATAAAGACATTTCAAAACTGAACATTTAATGGTCAGGAAATCACTCTGAAAAAATGAATATCTGTTTGTAAGATAGAATAATAAATTACCAAACTGAAATTGTTTAAAACCTCCAAATTTTACATAGATGATTTGTCTATTGTGTATGAAGAGAGTGACAAGAGAGCAATGGTGAGTGCATATTAACAAACTACAATATATGCACACTTGAAAGCATAATGGCAAGCACCATTATTTTGCATAGTTAATATACAACATACTTTATTTTCCTCCTCTTTCTTCTTATACGCTTTTTTCTTTATTCAAGTCTTGCACTTTCCCATGTACCTTAAAATAAGTTTTCCATAAATTAGACTACTTTAAGACTACCCCTTCACTCATATTTGAATGAGCTAGATATATTTGTTGATGTCTGTAGAAAATAAGACCCAAAGAACTTGTAAAGAATTTACAGCTAGAGTAAAAATTGAAGTTCTGATTGAGATTTAGGTGGTCTGACAAGACTCTAATGGACAGTAAATTTCACATAAGTTGGTAAGGATCAATATTTTACTCTTTCAGGCGGATAGTCAGTATTTCTGGATCTCTGTAAGAGGCACAGATGTGTCATTGTTACCCTTCATTGAATTTTCTGACAGAAAGGCTTATGTTGGTTCCAGTCAAGACTAAGGACATTCAGTGAGATTAAATTTAGTCTCCTGAGAAGCTTCAGAGGGAGTCTTTGGGAAATGTCTTATCTTGACTGGAGAGCAGGGTGTTCTATGCTGGTAACTAAGTAATTTAAAAAAAAAAAAAGATTTCTTTCCTGAAGTTATTTTTTTTTAGTTATCTAAGCCAAGTTAAAAGTCATTATGTTTGCACTAATCAGTTATGGCAGCCATGGAATGTTGTGTAATATTTGATTGCATTCTGACAATAAAGTTTGCTTTGTACTAGAGGGTGGAGCTAGCCATCAGCTAACTAAAATTATATATAGACATTTTGAAGGGCTGAGAGCTGTTAGAGAGACAGGAAGTAGTAAGGCTGGAATTAGAGAGAATCTCAGTCCATTTGGATGGAGGAAAGGAAAAGATAGAAGGTCACTGGTGGTTTTTCCATCATTTCTCTGATAATTCAGGGTCTTATCCTGATAGCTGACTGATTATTTTTTATTGATAAAGAATAATTAGATAAATGCATCAATAGAAATTCATGCAAGTTGACATTTTTGCCCTTGTGTTCAGTGACCTTGGAGTTTAAACTAATATACTTTTTAAAAAACAAATAACTACTCTTTATTGAGGTGAAGGGCAGCCAATCTCTTTGGATATATATGTATATATATATACATATATATCCAAAAATGTATAACATGATGTACATTTTGAATTGATAAATGTATTTTCTCTAGTATATTTGGACTCATATCAACAGAGGTTATTTAATCATCAATCAAAAGTTATAGTGATACTTAGTGTTAAAAATATAAAAATGAATGTCTTGTGATTTGGGGTTGATTAAGACAGATATAGTCATAAGATGTAGTGAAATATTCATTAAAATATATGTTAAGGGGAAAGAAAAGATGAATCAACACTTAAGAGCACTGGCTACTCTTCCAAAGGACCCAACTTTGATTCCCAGCACCCACATAGTGATTCACAACCATTTGTCCCTCCAGTTTTAGGGTTTTTAATGTTCCTTTCTGTGGCCATCAGGCATATGTGTGATGTACAGACATAGACATAAGAAAAAAATACACATATGAAATAAGACACATGTGAAATATATTTTAATAAACAAATACCTTGAAAATGTTAAGGAGATATGGTTAAGTGACAAAATGTTTTAAAACACTGCACCTTATGATATATGAATTTGTTTTTACAATGCTGACATAATGAAATATCTCTTTTAGTGGAAGCAAACTGAATCCTTTTTAATTTTGCTAATTTCTATTTCTAATACTAGAGAAATATGTTATTTGAATAAGAATACACAGCAGAGTATTAATTTAGTGTATGAGAACTGTGAGAGAAATACCAGTTTTGTCTTGTGGTTGAAAAACAAGTATGAAGGTCACCATACTGAAAAGGCTTCTCAAAGCATTATTTATGTCAGTCTTAGGGACCATACACTGAACCTTACCCTGTGCATGTAAGTACATCATGTTCTAGTCGCCCATTTTTGTCTTTGTAGTAGTATGAATGAGACTCAGAGCCAAATATCAGGTGAAGGCTGAAATACCAGAGAGAGGAAGCACCACAGTCAATTCTCACCCAGCTGTCTTGCAACTTCCTCAGCCTGCTCCTGGTTGCTTCTGCCAGTTGCTTCTTCTCTCTGGGTTTCTATAAGTCCTTATATACCCTATCCCATCCAGGTTAGGATTAAAGGCGTGTAGCCTTGAACTCACAGAAACAGAAGAAGTTCTGTCTCTGGACTTGTGGGATCAACAGTGTTGGTCACCACTCCTTGGCAAAAAGTGATGGCCTTGGATAAAATTTATGAACATACACATAACAACAAGAAAACAAAACAAGAAACAACAACAAAATCCTTCCTTCTGGGTAGAGAGTAGGTATTCAATCTATTGTTCTTGGTAGAATTATGTGGTCCTCATATATGGAAAGTATACATTGACTGATGGCTAGGGAGATCCTAGGCCATGGTGGGGAACATTCTGTTGTTTGCAGGATGTCCTTGTTGTCAAACTGCCTTCTGATATTTATTTGTGTGCTCATAGATTAGTGCTATTTTCAACCTTGGTTAGAGAAAGTAATCACAACAAAGAGTGGTTAATATAGTGACTTATAACTGCCCTCAATGGGGCAACTAATCTATCCCTTTCCCCAAGGCTCAGGAAATATTGCCAAAGAAGGGGGAAAAGGGAATTTAATAGTTACCAGAGGCTAGGGAGAAGGGTTATGAAACATTGTCTTCTTGACATGACATGGCTGCTACACTCATGAAGTCATGGCAGCTGTGGTTACCTACACAAGGACTGCACAAAATGGAGCCAATCCATATTTCATCAGGGATGGGAGAGAAGCTCATAACCTCACCTCTAGCTGAGGAACTAACGGGAGTTAAGAAGGGAAGGTGAATCAGTTTTCTTCAGTAATGTAGTCACTGGCCAGTTGCCCATGCTCTAGTAGCACCATGCACATGCCCAGGAAAGCAACCCTAATTAAACTCTGGAGGGTCGCAAGGTTTAGAAAGATTTGAAAGTGGATTTATGGGAGGATAAAATGGGAATCCACAGTGAGTATGATGGGGATAAAAAAGGAAATGGACAATGAATATGATCAAAGTATAAGGATGAATTTGTCAACACAAAAAGACAAAGGAAGTAATGGCTTACTTGGGAATAAAGCTACCAGACTTCTAGGAAGATGTTGCTAAGGTTTTCTCATTCTCCATTGGATATCATTGGGTTTTTGTATCATGGATACAATAATAATTTGGCAGAGAATAAGCCCCAATATTAGTGGGATTAAAAACTAATTTAAAAAAATTTCTTTTTATTAATTTATTTATTTTTGAATAAAGTCTCATTTTTTTTATCCATGTATCCCTTCCCCCTCACGACCCCTCCCAGTCATGGTTTCTCATCAGATTTTACCAGACTTTTAAAGATATACTAATACTAATACCATACTTCCCGAATAATTTCATAAGATTGAATGTTAAAAAACATATTCAAATTCTTTTTAAGAAACCTGGATTACCCTCATACTAAAACTAGACAAGAACCCAACAAAAAATTATAGGCCAATATCTTTGATTAACATGGATGAAAAAATTTTAATAAGAAAAATTATCCATTTTGATCAAGTCATCTCAGAGATAGTTCAATATGGGAATCAATAAGTATGATCTTCCACATAGATAGATTCAAGGACAGAAACCACATGATCATCTCACTGGATGGAAAAAAAGTCTTTAGCAAAATCCAGCAGTCTTTTGTCATTAAGAAGTTCTGTTGAGGAAATCCAGGATTGCCAAAATAATTTTACTCAACAAAAGAACCTCAGGAGGTATCACCATCCCTGACTTCAAGCTATACTATAGAGCTACAGTAATAAAAACAGCCTGGTACTGGCATAAAAACAGACTTGTGGACCAATGGAATAGAATTGAGGATCCAGACATTAACCCAAAAACCTATGAACACCTGATTTTTGACAAAGA
>PVIH01025956.1:0-19661 GCA_004025045.1 Sigmodon hispidus | reverse complement strand
CTGAGAATTCCCTTTTTAGATCTGAACCCCATTTTTTGATAGGGTTATTCAAGGTTTTGGGCTCTAAATTCTTGAGCTCTTTATATACTTTAGAGATCAGTCCTCTGTCACTTGTAGGGTTGGTGAAAATCTTTTCCCATTCTGTAGGCTGGCGTTTTGTCCTATTGACAGTGTCCTTGGCTTTGCAGAAGCTTCCCAGGAGATCCCACTTATTGATTGTTGTTCTTAGTGCCTGTGCCACTGGTGTTATATTTAGGAAGTGGTGGCCTGTGCCAATTTGTAGAAGTATATTTCCCACTTTCTCTTCTATCAAGTTCAAAGTGGTTGGGGTTAAGTTGAGGTCTTTGATCCACTTGGATTTGAGTTTTGTGCAGGGTGACAGGCTCTTCCTTAACATGTACATACCACAGACCAGAATATAATCGAATGTTTAAAAGGAATATTTATTCCTCCATTTCGGTGGGAGTATAAGCTTGTTCAGCCACTCTGGAATGCAGTATGGTGGTTTCTCAGAAAACTAGGAAGCCATCTCCCCAAGGATCCAGGAATACCACTACTGGGTGTATACCCTAAAGACGCACATTAGCTCTCCAAAAACATTAGCTCATGTTCATAGCAGCGTTATTTGTAATAGCAAGAACCTGGAAACAACCTAGATGTCCCTCAACTGAAGAATGGATTAACAAACTGTGGTACATCTACACAGTGGAGTATTACTCAGCAGTAAAAAAAAAAAAAAAAAAAAAAATGATATCCTAAAATTCGCAGAGAAATGGATGGATTTGGCGAATATCCTCCTGAGCAAGATCTCACAAACCCAGAAAGATAAGCAGGATATGTACTCACTCACTCATTAGTGGACTTTAAATAAAAAAGCAAAGCATACCCAAGCTACAAACCAGAAGCACTGAACAACTTGAGATCCAAATCACCTTGGACTGGCACCTTGGAGCTCATTGCCTCTAGAGGAACACCTGACTCAGTCTTGATGTTTGGGGTGAGGAAATCAATCGGACTTGCCTGAAGTGAATGCTGAACTAAGCCACCTTGAGACCTTGGGACTTCCTGCCCTTGCTGGGGAGGAGATGGGGAGAATAGAGAGTGACTGGGAGGAGCAGGAGGGAGAGTTTGAACAAGGGGATACATGGATAAAAAAATGAGACTTCATTCAAAAATAAATACAAAAATCAAAAAAATAAATAATAAAAAACCCTGAGTTACCAACAAGTAAAGATCACTTTCTAACTGTAATTTTATTCAGGAAACAAGGTGCATTTTCTGAGAAAAAGAAAGATTTATTCACAAAGGATGTTCACAAGACTAGAATGTTTGTATAGCATGTGGAAGCTTCTGGATTAAATTCTCAGAATCAAAGTTGGAGGAAGGGAGGGAGAAAAGAAGAGAGAGAGACTATCAATGAAAAAATGGATGAAGAATTCACATAGTATTCTCCTACAGGATATAAAATGTATTGTGGCAGAGAAAGCTTATAATTAAACACTAGCTAGTGATGTCTAATATCATACTGGGTTTTTTTTACTAGACTTCAAAGGTAAATATGTAAAAGTTTGTGGTTCTTATTTTTTCACTGGCTATATCACATCACCGTCTGTTTTTAAAGTTTAAATTAACTTTGTATTTAATTGGACATACATAGAAAAAATCCACAAGTTCTAGCTGTAAAGCTTGGTGAATTTTCACAAATCTTACACCTCTGTGCAACTGGCAACATTCAAGAAACCAGCATATTATACCACCATATTAGAAGATTCTACAGTATGATTGAATATTTAACCATATCTTGACTTTTAACATTATAAATTTATTTGCATAAATTTTAAACTTAAAAAATGGAAAATGGCAATATATGCACTTCAAGAAAGATTTACTTTTGAGTTTTTTAAAAGAATATTTTAATTAATTTAGTTTTTGTATACATTGGTGTTTTGCTTAGGTATGACTGTATGAAAGCATAGGATCTCCTGGAACAGGAGTTATAGACAATTGTGAGATGTTTTGCAGGTGCTGTCTTTATGTTTAATTATGTTTGTGTAAACAGAGGTAAGTGCATGTTTGTAGGTACCTACAGTATCTATAGACTTCCATTCCCCATAAAGCTATAGTTTCAAATCAGTTAGCATGTTAACTGTTCTACTTAAATGATCAAGTAATGACAACATCTTATTTTTATTATGAATAAAGTCTCATTTTTTATCCATGTATCCACTTGTTCAAACTCCCTTCCCCCTCCCGCCACTACCAGTCACTCTCTCTTCTCCCCATCTCCTTATCTCCTCCCCAGCAAGGGCAAGTTGTCCCAAGGTCCCAATATGGCTTAGTTCAGCATCCACACCTGGCAGATCCAGTTTGCTCACCCCAGCATGAAGACTAGGTCAGGTGTTCCTCTGCAGGGAATGGGCTCCAAGGTGCTGGTCCAAGTGCTTCAGATCCCAAGCTGTTCAGTGGTTGTGGTTTGCAGCTTGGGAATGCTTTGCTTTTGACAACATCTTATAAGATTAGTTGGGCATACCTGAAGCATAGAGCTTTTTCTTTTATTGATGTTAATGATGATATAAAATAATCAAGCAGCATTTTATTTTCCATATAAAATAGAATATTATGCATTAATAAAGTTATACTTAGCCTTTTTCTTCATAAGACTTAATATACTTCTCTTTGTATAGTCCTTTAAGAAGATGCAGCTTGGTCCACACCTGTGTCTCCATCCTATGTGTGTTTCACCTTGAGAATTTACAGGAGCCAAATGTAAGAAGTTGAGACTCTGCTGAGATATATGAGGAAAGTCATGGCTGAGTACTCCAGAACAGCTAGATTTCAGCAGCTATAGCTTAGATTCAAAGACAGGCTCATTTTCTCTAAAGTATTACAGAATCACAGAGTTTTGTATCTAAGGAACACATAAATATACAGATTTCCATCAGACACAATATACCATTTTCCTAAATCTTGTTCACCAAACTAAATCCTTATTGTGACATATTTGAATTAATTGGACAATGGAGATGATTCAGCTTTTTAGGGTGTTCTTTAGTAAATAAACTAAGAAGCTTTTCTTCTGGGATAGTAAAGTCCTTTTTCACTACAGCAATATTCATTCTTTCATTCACACTGAAGCTAGATACTAGTAGCCAATAGGCTTATTCTTTAAGAAATTAGTGAATATTTTTTTCCTTGATCTGGTTACTTGATGCTACTGTAATAGGGCATTAAGTGTACCCCAGAAACACAGATATTTCACCTTTTATATGTGTTACCATAAGGGATGCTTGTCTGTGGTTTGCATACACAGTAAACTTTGTCAGAAATATGTTCTGTGGCTTTAAATCTAGGCCCTTAAAAAAGTAAGAGGCTGGATCTCTTAATTTCTCACCAAAGAAAAATCATTCACTTTAATGTGTTTGTTTCACCAAAAGATTGCTCTTATGTCCTACCTGAAAAATAAATATGAAAGTTTCACCATGAAATTTACTTGCTATCTTTCTACTACTAGGTTAATATGAGGAAATGAGAATAAATCAACAAATATGAGTTGCTAACATTGTGTTCATGTACAATCATTTTCAATACCTTTTTGATTAGAGTTAAGCTATAGCATTACATATTCTAAAGCATTGTAAAAGGAAGGTCCATAAGCCAATCATGTGAAAAAAGTATAGCTTTAATTTTTCTCCCTTCACTGAACTCTTTCATGTAAAAGTGAAATGCAATAGAATATGAATGTGTGAGTAACATAATGTGAACTTATATCTTGTTTGCCAAGGCCCCAAACATTCAAGCTTCTTTTACTAACTGACACCCAGAAGGCTATCTGAGGCATCCTTCATTAATGCACTTTCTATCCTTAATTAATGTTATAGAGATTTGTTTGTACTTTATCACAGACAACATTACACCTAACAGTAACAATTCGACAATCTGTAATAATGATAACTAACAATAACCACCACCATAATAGGAGACCTTTTTGAACATCTACCATACACTATATCCTACATGAGTATTATTTTCTATCATCAAGATAGGTCACTTCCCCCAAAGTTCTAGCATTATTTTATTATTACAGGTGAACAAAAGCCGCAAAGAAGTGAAGTAACTGTCTAAAATAGTAAAAGCTGAAAAAGGTTGGGTTGGTATTAAGATCAGGTGAAAAAAAACCCTGACCTGTTCCCAAATAATTATACTGTGGTGTGTGAGTGTACCTCCTTTCCATTTTGACATTTTTCTGATTATTCTCTGGCTTCTTTCCTGCCTCTCAACATTTCTCCTCCTTGTTTACTTGTTCATCATATTCCAAACTATTTTCTCTTTCCAAATAACCTTCCCTCCTCTACCCAGCCACTCTTAGTCTCCCCTTAAATCATAAACAAATAACAATTAGTATGCATCCCCTAGAAAGAATAAATAACACCTTAAAGCCTGCAGATGTCTCACTGCAAAAGTCACGGCATCCTTCTTGGGAAAGAGCTGAAGGGGCAAAGATGATCCCATGTATAAAATCATTGGATCCATTTCTTTGGTTTTGCTGCCTACAATCAGAGATTGGTTTATGAAATAGCATCAGGGCCTCCATGAATATCAATGAAAGAAATTCCAAATAACATGAAGTTCAGCTTTGTAATGGCATTCATACATTTCTTAGTATCAGTGAAGTGCACCAATCATTTACTAGTGCTCTGGGTGCCCATGACCCTGTGTTATTGAGATATTGTTGTTTTCTGGCCTAAGAGCTGTGCAACACCTATCCTGTAATTACACAATACTGGCTAATGCCTCAGTGTGGGTTACAGGCTGACTCACTTGTTTAGAGCTCTTGTGTCTAGAAATGAAGGAAGCTATGTGATTAAAGCTTAAAAGACAATATTACTTGAAAATACAGAAAATTAAAAGACAGCCTCTTTAATACTTTGCTAAGTCTTTGGACCAATTGGAGCCACTCATTCCAATGATATGCACTGAGTGAAATAGGTATGTATATGCACTAGGTCTGTTTGTCTAAATTGTTAATAAATAACCAATTCATACTGCTATTACATAACTTCTTTATGAAAAGAAAGCTAGGGGTAGGTAAAATGCAAATTTTCTGACACATTGCTTATTCTAACTAGACAGGATCTAGGAAATAGGAAACTACCATCACTAACATACAGATCGTCAGGCAGCAGTAGGTACAAATATGTGCTTTTTTTCTAAGTTAATTCCTTAACCAGAATATATTCATTTCCATTTTTTTTCTTCAGACAGGGTTTCATGTAACTCAAATTACAAGGCAGACAAGGATGACCTTGAACTTCTGAAGATCCCCATGTCTCTACTCACAAAGTGCAATGATTATGGCTATCAAGTCTTGTTTATTCAGTGCTACAGTTTTGTCCATGCTAGGAGAGCACATTATAAACTAAACTACATCTCCAGCATCAAACCCCATTTCTAATATCTAAAAACACTTTCTCTTCTTTTCACTTTTATATATCAAAACATCCAACCTAACCTTTCTATCCTTTGGTGTTCCTACTCCTTCCTACTCACCCCAGCCCCTATTGATCACTATCCTACTCAGCTTTATGAGATTTCTAATTCTGACTTTCCACAAAAGAATAAGGCAAGTAATATCTACAAAATGTAGGCAAACAGATGTGTACAATTTCTTGAGTTTATAGCATTTAAAACCAAGCAGAGGCTTACACGTACTGGGAATGAACTTTTTATTACTTTGGTTTGAGAAAAGGTCTCCCTAAGTTGCCCAGGATAGCCTCAAATTTGGTATGTAGGCCTTCATTGCACTTGTAATCCTCCCACTTTTCTTAGTAACTTGAAAAATATTAAGTATCCAGTGCTTAGACATTATTAACATTGGAGAAGAAAGAAGTGTACTGCTTTGTTCAATAAATTCATATTGAATTTTTACTCTGCATCTCATAAATATGGGGCAATTCAATGAAAAACTCTAGGTGGTGCATACCTTTAATCCAAGCACTTGGGAAGGGAAGGTGGGATGACCTCTGTGAATTTGAGGCAAGCCTGGGCTACATAATGGGAACATGTGTCAAAAAAAAAAGATTAAAAAAACACATAAGCTTAGTCTAGTATTACCTTATTTTAAAATATTTATTTAGGCCAGTGAGCTGACATACAAGGTAGAGGGATCTGCTACTCAAGTTTGAAGGGACTCAAGTTCAATCCCTGGACCAATGGTGGAAGTAGAGGACAGACACCCAGAGATTGTCCTCTCATCTACACATATTCACTAACGTTAAACCCACGATGATGATGATGGTGACAAAAATGTTTGAAACAAAAGAGTCGAATAAAAGACTACACTTTGAAGTGAATGCAGTTCACTGATCACCATCACACTTGACTTCAAGGAGCTTGGCAAAGTTAAGGAAACAAATTTCTCTTTGGTTTTTTACTTGTCTTTTGAGAGTCCCTTTCTCCTCTGCAGGCTCAGAGGTGGGAAGACTTATTGGTACGACCTGCACTCAACTGTCTCCAAATAATTGACTACAAATGTCTGGCCATCAATGCCCACTGCATAACAACTATGCAAATCATTGGTGCTGAGGAAGTTTTGGGAGCTGCGTAAGCATGTAGCTTTTGCTCCATTGTTCTAAGACATCAAGTTTCAACCTCTTGGGCTGGAGATATAGCTCAAAACAAACATGTGTTTGAAACTCTTGTGAACTCTTTGAAGTTTCTCTCGGCTTTCTCCTCTTATAGTCTTCCAGAGAACCTCTGACTACTGAGAATTTTTTCATCGATTGGCATCCCTCTTCAGTTACATATTAGCCAGAAAACTCAGTCCCGGCTCCCTTTAGTAATTTACTTGACCAATAGGAAACATGTACATGCTTTTGATGCCAAGCTAGAGTTCTGGATGTTCTACTAACACCCCCATTCTTTCTTCTGCCTTCTAATATTTTCCTTTGTTTTTTTTTAATTAGCAATATAGGAGAACTAAATGGTCCCCTTAGATAAGCAGCGGTAAAACAAAAACATGCCAATATCTCCTTTTATCTAGGAAAGCAGTTATCTTGCAGCCCTTTGCTTGGCTTTGAAACACTTTAGGAGGAATGGGGAAAAACTATATATTTTTCTCTACAAATTATCATATGATCTTCCTGATACCACCATGAAATAGATAGCAAAGTGGTTAGTGTCTCCTGTTCCCTCAGGGAGAATCCAAAGCACAAGAAATCTTGTATTCTACACAGTATTATGTTTTTAAAAGTCCTCTCCTCAAGTGCTAAATGGAGGATTCACTAGTTGAACTTACTTGCTATCTTCCTGAGACCAAAACTTGGTTTCCAGCACCCAAGTTAGGTTGCTTACAACCACCTGTAACTCCAGCCTCAGGTGAATCCAGCACCCTCTTCTGGACTCCTAGGACACCTACACTAACACACACACACACACACACACACACACACAATTAAAGTAAATAAATATTTTAAGTTATTTATATTGAGTAGCAATGTCAAAAATAAACTCAGATTTCTTGTCTTTGTGAACATTTTCCCTCCAGGAATTTGGTCTTACTCTTGTAAATAGATTAGCTTTCAAACTTTCAAAACCTTTTTGATACAGTTCCCTTGGATAAGGTTTACTCAAAACAAAAAAAAATATTTAAAATTTCATCATCATACTACTGCAAGGTTCTGACATATCCATTATACTAAGCACTAAGTCTTTAAGGAACTTGTAGCCTATCCAGAGGAGTATTAAGGTATCAAATAAGACACTAGATAATCAAACAGTAAAATGTAATATAGATTTAAGTGTTCAAATGAATAAAATACTTAGAAATTCATAGGAGACTTAGAAAAATCTTAGACAGAAAATATTGTAGCTTAGGAAACATCATTATAGACAGGCAAAACTTTTTATAAAATAACACAGTGTCAGTTAAAAGAGACCTAAAATTTTCTAGATAGGGTTAGATGTAAAAGAAATGGCTCAATACTGCCATGGAGTTAGTTTGGTAAGAGATTTTGTTTTGTTCACTGATATGCCCCCACTGCCATGAAGAAAATCTCAGAAGATACTTGTACTTTGCTGAGCTTAGAATAGATTATTAAATTCATATTTTACCTTATGGCTAAGAAGGAAACTTTAGGATTCCTATCAAGAAAAATAATCTCCTATGAATTTTCTAAAGTACTCATCTTAGTTCACTTTCTTCAAGTAAAACAGAATGTCACAAACTAAATAAATTTTTACCCATAGGATTTTGTTTAACTTGTGAGTTTCGGTGGCTGGGAAGTTTAGAAGCATGGCCCCGGAATTTTCAGAGTCCTAAAATAGCTGAAAGACAAGAAAGCCTTGCAAGATAGAGAGGAAATCAAGCAGAACTAATCTTTTTTAATCAGGACTTCACTCACAATAACAACATTAATTTATTCTTGAGAGCAGAATGCTTCAGGATTAATCACCCACCCCCTATAACATTGCATTGGCAAGGAAATTTCATCAATTTTGAAGGGGACATTTAAACCTTAACCCTAACCATTCAGGCCCATTGGAAATTCCATTTTGTATGCAGTGTCCATTCTATACCTTAGTTTGTCTGAGAATATCTCAAAGTAAAGAGAAACTGTAGGTTTGGAGAAGTGACTCAGCAGTTAAGCATTGGTTGCTCAGCTGAAGGACCCTGGTTAGATTCCTAGCAAAAATGTGGCAGCTCATCACTATCGATAACTTCAGTTCCAAGGAATCCAACATCCTCTTGTGCCTTCCTTTGCACCACACATGCGCGTGGTGCACAATAGAGAAAATAACCGAACATGTAAAACTAAATATTTTCTAATTTTTTTTACATAATTAAAAATAAGACTTTAATAAATAATTTAAAAAATAAAAACTGTTATGCTTTTCTGAATACTCAGTACTATGTTGATCAGACTGCCAAGAGAGATAAGAGCTGTAAGCATCTGCATGGGGGAGGAGTTTCTTAGACGTATAAGCATGTTATCTTCTTAAGGGATAATCATTTCTCTCATTGGCTTAGCACATCTTTAGGGAAATTAGGTTCAAGTTTCTGAGGGCCTGTCTTTTGACCTGGTAACCAGAAGATACAATTGGAATAAGACAATATTATGCAACATTCTAATCTTTGGAAAAAATCAGAATGTCTTGTCACTTACTACCTAGAGCAAGAGGTAGATTCTATTCTTATTTGTACATTTTTCCAAATTAAATTTTTTTCTTTTTTTATTATTATGAGTAAAGAAGTCACACCACATCAGTTCATTCTCTCTTCTCCACAACTCCCCCAACACCTCCCCACCCCCCCCCACCCCCGGGCAGGCAGTTCTAGAGGAACACCTGACTCAGTCTTGAGGCTGGGGGGAGAAAACTGGATCTGCCAGGAGTAGAGGCTGAACTGAGCAATATTGGGACCACGAGACCTTGGGACCACCTGCCCATGGAGGGCTAGGGGAGATGTGGAGAAAAGAGAATGACCTGATGTGGTGTGAGGAGGAAGGGACCTTGAATAAGGATATACGAGGATAGAAAATGTGACTTCTTTATTCATAATAAAAAAAGAAGAGAAACTGTAGCCCTTACAAGTGCTATATCCCCAGCTCCCTTTACATTTTCTTCTGAAGCCAGGAGGATCAGAATTTCAAGGTCATCCTCACCAATATAACAAGTTCCAGCCTATATAGACACAAGATATTATATGTCAAAATGACATGAAACTGAGGAAAAGAAAATTAGGAACTTATACACAGGTACATTATAGAAAACCTAAAAGCTATTATGCTAAAGTAGCAAAGAATAAAATTTCTCCAGGTGATTATTAATTTTACATATATATTTCATATGTAAAACTATATTGAATGCCTGCATTTTGAACCTGTATTTTATTCTACATTCTTCTTTGTTCTGGAAAATCAAAATGTGAGAGGGAACACAGAAACAAACAATAATGGAGTGCAATGGCAGGATATATAAGTAGGTACTAGGCATAGATACCTCAAGCCTACTCCTAGGATAATCTTATAATTTTTTTCTATATTTAATACTCTTGCCCCTGTAGAGCTAAACATGCAAGTAACCACAAGGGGGAAAAGGCAATGATTAGAAACAAAAGTTCTAATTACAAAACAAAAGTTCATATTATACCAGTCTACTTTCTGATGACCCTGGGAAGAATGAGGGTGGTATGTGCAGTTCTAAGTAACAGAATACCCTAGAATCTAACTCATTTATTCTTTTTTCTCACCATAATGTTGTCTGGAAACTTATTATTATTTTATTAAAATTTGATTTCATAATATATATTTTATCATATTGCTTCTCCTACACCAGCTCCTCTCAGATCCTCCTCATTTCCCTTCCCACCCAACTTATAGTTTTCTCCTTTCTCTAAGAGACAAAAACCCAAACAAACAAAATCTAATAATGTAAAATTTTTGAATAGGGAAGAAAAAGTGCACACCCACATACAAGACCCAAACCATGGAGTCCATTTTGTGTTAGCCAACTATGCCTGAGCTTGGAGCCTGCCCTGGAGTGTGGGTAATGTACCCAGTGACACTCCAGTGGGGAGAAAAACTGATTTTTCATTTTATGCAAATATCAATTGCAAATAGCTTCTGAGTTAGGGTTGGGACTATATGTCTACTTCCTCATATCATTGCTGGGATTTTCTCTATTGAACCCATGCAGGATCTATGCATGCTGTTGCAGTAACTCTGTCAGTTCATATGTTGGATCAGCCCTGCTGTGTCTAGAAGCACTGTTTTCTTGGAGTCATCCACCACCTCCAGCTGTTCTTTCGATTTCCTCTTCCTTGCCAAGTGTTTATCCTTGAAGAGAAGGATTTAATAAAAATACCCCACCAAGGACTAAAGGCTTCTAAGTCTGTTACTCTCTACGCTAAGACCAGCTGAGGATCTGCATTAAAGGAACTAGTATCTAAGAGTGAGGAGTATTTGCTGTACTTTCTCTCAACTTGGTGATTGGGGTTATTCCGGGATATGGTATCATCCTCAAGGGAGCACTTCTTTGCTGGCTAACCTTCTGCGAAGGGAGAGTGCTTCTTTTGTGATCTCTGTGCCCTATGGTCCAGACACTTTCTATCATCCTTATTTCCATGTCCTTTACTTTTAATTGCTTACATATAGTCTCAGGTAGTTGTAGCATGAAACTACAAGAGTATGGCATATATATATATACATATATTAATATATATTATTTGGTGATAATGCACCCCATCAAACTCAGTTATCAGTCCTTTCAGATTCATACTTACTCTTATGATCTTATTTACAAAAAGCCCATTAATTCTGCTCATTTACTTAATGGAGCATAATTAAACTCCCGGTGGCCTGACCCTTAAAGAAAATGAATCCTTCCTCACTCACACCCCTGCCAGAGGCCTTCAATGCAGAAATAAGTCTCTGTGTCATTTAGCTATATTCTAGCCTTGAGCTCTTGTATACAATGACATCTTTTTTTTTAAGTCCACTAATGAGTGAATACATCCCCTGCTTCTTCTGGGTTGGTGAGACCTCGCTCAGGAGGATATTCTCCAAATCCATCCATTTGCCTGCAAATTTTAGAATATCATGTTTTCTTACTGCTGGGTAGTACTCCATTGTGTAGATGTTCCACAGTTTGTTAATCAATGCCCTTCAGTTGAGGGGCATCTAGGTTCTTGCTATTACAAAAATGCTGCTATGAATATAGTTGAGCTAATGCCTTTGGAGTGTGAATGTGCATCTTTAGGGTATATGCCTAAGAGTGGTATTGCTGGATCCTTGGGGAGATTGATTTCCAGTTTTCTGAGAAACTGCCATACTGCATTCCAGAGTGGCTGAACAAGCTTACACTCCCACCAACAATGGAGGAGTGTTCCCCTTGCTCCGCATCTCCTCCGGCATAGGCTGTCAGAGTATGTCATTTTCAGGATATAAACTCTATGCCAATTAGGTAAATTGATAGTGCACAGACTTACTATTTAAATTAGTGAGACACAGTTACTTATTAATTTGTCCTTTTAGGAAGCTATTGATTGCTTTGGATTTTTCTCCTAGGCTACACAGTACACACATTTGCCATCTTCTTTTCTAATGACCGACAGGCTAACCTCTCGGTACTAAGGGAAAACTCAGTTTTTATGAAATACTCCAAGGCAGACATGATAGCTAATACCTGGAATCCTAGATAAGGCAGAAAGATTGCTGTGAGTCTTAGGCCATTGTTAACTAAACTAGGTGGAAGACTGCAATCTAGTTCTCAAAATAAAGTGCTCTAAAACTTCATAACATATAGTATGTGCATTACCTACTACTACTAAAGGAGTTTATCTTTTGTTTATATTTTTAATAAAGTAAAAATTCCAAGTTTAAAATACCCTCTTTATTCTCTTCACCCAAATATGCCCACTAGTGTTTAGTGTATATACACATACTTATATAAAATTTATATTGTAAAAATTCCTTAGCAATGATTTTTGTACTTAGTATTATTCTTTAAGCCTGTTATGTAGTTGTGAGCATTGAATTTATGACTTTGTATATGCTAAACAAGAACTCTACCACTGTGCTATATCCCCAAGATTTTTTTTTAAATAGTTTTCTCTAACTTACCGAGGCTGGCCCTTTGATTATCCTGCTTTATCCTTTTCAGTAGTTTAGATTACATATTTAGACCAACTGGGAGTCCTGATCTGAAGCTTTTGATATGTTAATTTATTTTAAGATGGATTTAATGACTCCATTCAGAAGTGTATAACTTATTTTTTTCTAATCTAGAATCTTTCACTTTCTCATTTATATAATATTGAGATCAGTACATGTTTTATAAATTCCTATTGATTATTTCCTCCAGATAAATTCTTAGAAATGTAATTATCAAAAATATGTGATTACTTTTAGGTTTTAAACATAAAAGTCAATTATAATCACAAGTTGTGAAAATTTTCACTACCAAAAAAGCATACCAGAGTATGCTAACTATTCATCACATTTTCAATCTATGGAATAATATTTTCAGCACATTTTGAGGAAATCTTTACCATATATTAAATTTATAAGTACTATATCAGCTTTTTGGCATCCCATACTTAATGTAAACTACTGCTTAGGACCATAAAAATTCTCTGTAGTTCTCTCTATATATTTATGGAAAATATATTTTTGCTTTGCCATGAACTCTAATTAGTAGTTTTTTATATAATATTTTTTAGTTATAATACTGCACAACTTCACCCACACCCTAAACTTTCAAAGTAATAACAACTGAAGCCCAAATTTTCCTGTGAAAATCTTTACAAATGGCTATTGTGATCTCAGAATGAAAGACAGACTACCAAAAATTAGGAAAAACATAATGCCCTAAATTCTATGCATTAGATTTAGTAAATTAAGTGAATTTTATTGAGTGGTAACAAATACTGAAGACTAGTGCTTCTTAATTCACACACATAACACCATTTACTCTTCCCCAAGCTGCTGGTATCATTCTCAGTATGCTATCTTTTTTCTTTTATTACTTTTTAAAATCAATATCAAACTTTATATAAAAAGTAAAACATTCACAATAGCTAAAAAACCCATAAAGTAATAAAACTTTTCTTTCCTCTAAAATACATGAAACATAAAAAATAAAATCTAAAGCTCCTCAAGCTAGGTTAGGCTCAGCTACAGATGAAGAAAGCACAGTAGGTCACAGCTAATGCCCACGATGCACTATGACCACCACAAATTCCTGCTAAGCAACACTTCTACAGTTAAACCAGAAGTTGTGTTTTGTAGTGTTTGTTTGTTTGTGCGTGTGTGTGTGTGTGTGTGTGTGTGTTTATGTGTGTGTTTTAAATGACTTTATTCACCGAACATCTTTCAATGAAAAAAAAAATGTTTTTGTTTAAAGTCCACTAATGAGTGAGTAGATCCCCTGAATATCCTTCTGGGTATTTTCTCCAAATCCATTAACTTGCCTGTGAATTTTAGTATGTCATTTTTTTCTTACTGCTGAGAAGTACTCCATTGTGCAGATGTACCATTATGTATATTATGAATAATGCTGCTATGAACATAATTGAGCTAATGGCTTTGGAGTGTGAATACATGTCTTTAGGGTATATGCCGAAGAGTGGTATTGTTGGATTCTTGGGGAGAAAGATTCGCAGTTTTCTGAGAAACCGCTGTACTGCATTCCAGAGTGGCTGAACAAGCTTACACTCCCACCAACAATGGAGGAGTGTTCCCCTTGTACCACATCCACTCCAGCGTAGGCTGTCATCTGTGTTTTTGATCTTAGGCATTCTGACAGGTGTAAGGTGGTATCTCAAATTGTTATGATTTACATTTCTCTGATGGTTAAAGATGTTGAACATTTTTTCAAGTCAGTTTCAGCCAATTGTAATTCTTCTGCTGAGAATTCCCTTTTTAGTTATGAAGCCCATTTTTGATTGAGTTATTCAGGATTTGGGGCTCTAGTTTCTTGACTTCTTTATATATTTTAGAGATTAGTCCTTTGTCACTTGCAGGGTTGGTGAAAATCTTTTCCTATTCTGTAGGCTGTCATTTTGCTTTAATGACTGTGTCCTTGGCCTTACAGAAGATTTTCAGTTTCAGGAAATCCCACTTACTGATTATTGCTCTTAGTGTCTATGCTACTGGTGTTATATCTAGGAAGTAATTGCTTATGCCAATTCGTTGGAGGGTATTTCCCTCTTTGTTTTCTATCAAGTTCAGTGTGGCTGTGCTTATGTTGAGGCCTTTGATCCACTTGGATTTGAGTTTTGTGCATGGTGGTAGGCTTGTATCTATTTTCATTTTTCTACATACTGCTGTCTAGAATGCTACACTATTTGTTGAAGACACACTATTTTTCTTCCATTGAATATATTTCACCTCTTTGCCAAACATCAGGTGTTCATAGGTTTGTGGGTTAATTTCTGAGTCTAATAATTTGATTCCCTTGAGCCACAATTCTGGTTTATACCACTACCAGGTTGTTTATTATTTATTTATTTATTTATTTATTTTTAAGGATTAAACAAAAATGACAAATTCCTAACCAAATTAAACAAAAAAGGGAAGACCTACCTTAATAAAACTAGAAATAGAAAAACAAACATTATAACAGATATGAATGAAATTCCTGAAAATCATAAGGACACACATTATAAATTTGTTTCAATAAATTGAAGATTCTGAAAAAAAACTTGTGAGTTTTTAGATAGCAAAATTAAAACTAAATTCAATGAATGATTTTTTTCATAATAAAAACAAACAAAAACACATGCATACTTTTAACCTTGAAATACTTAAAGTAGTAATAAAATACTCCACACTAAAAATAAAAACACAGCAATGACAGAAGTAAACACAAGAAAATATGGACTTACTACAGAATTCTACAATAACTTAAAAACTAAGACAAATACATATCATATTATTCCATAAAACTTAAATAAAAAACCATGCCTTTAAAAGTTACAAAGTCACTGAAACACTGATATTAATCATAGTATTGCTTTTTCCTTTTTTAAATTTTTTCATGTTTATTATTTGGTGATTTTATATCATGCACCCCATCAAACTCAGTTATCAGACCTCTCAGTATGATGTCCATTCTTATGATCTCCCTATTTACAAAACTGCCCATTCATGTTGCTCATTTGCTTACTAGAGCATAATTAAACTCCATGTGGCCAGATCCTTAAAAAAAAAAAAAACAAGCTTTTCAGCAGCCACCCTTCTACCAGAGACTATCAATGCAGAAGTGAGGCATTGTGTCATTTAGCTACGTTCTAGTCTTGAGTTCTTGTGTACTATGACATCTCTCTTTTTATATATCTTTTAAAGTCCATTAATGAGTGAGTACATTCCCTCCTTCTCTTTCTGGGTTTGTGATTCCTTACTCAGGAGAATATTTTCCATATCCATTTGACCAGGCTGATTTTAATACTGTAGCTCTATAGTATAACTTGAAGTCAGAAATAGTGATGCCTCCTGAAGTTCTTCTGTTGAGTAAAATTGTTTTGGCAATCCTGGCTTTCCTATTATACCAAATGAAATTGAGTATTGTTCTTTCAATATCTGTAAAAAAAAGTTGTGTTGGGATTTTGATGGAAATTGCATTAAATCTTTGGCTTGCTTTTGATAAGATTGCCATTTTTACTATGTTGATACCACCTATCCAGGAACATGAGAGATCTTTCCATTTTCTAGTATTTTCTTTAATTTCTTTCTTCAGTGATTCGAAGTTTCTGTCAAACACATCTCTTACTTCCTTGGTTATAAAGGGTGATGTTTCTCTTATTTCTTTTTCAGCCTGTTTGAATTTAGTATATAGGAGGGTTACTGATTTTTTTGAATTAATCTTCTGTCTTGCTACATTGCTGAAGGTGTTTATCAGCTGTAGAAGTTCCCTGTTAGAATTTTGTTGGACACTTATGTATACAATCATATCATCTGCAAATAGAGATAGTTTCACTTCTTCTTTTCCAATTTGTATCCCTTAATCTCCTTTCATTCTTTTATTGCTTTGGCTAAAACTTTGAGAACTATGTTGAATAGATAAGGGGAGAGGGACAGCCTTGTCTAGTTCCTGTTTTTAGTAGTATTGCTTTGAGTTTCTCTCCATTTTGTTTGATGTTGGCTGTCAGCTTCTTGTAAATCGCCTTTATTATACTTAGGAATTTTCTCTGTATTTCTCATCTCTCCAGGACTTTTATCATAAAGGAGTGTTGGACTTTGTCAAAGGCTTTTTCAGCATCTAAGGATATGATCATGTGGGTTTTTTCCCTTCAGTTTGTCTATATGATGGTTGACATTTACAGTTTGTGGTATGTTGAATGATCCCTGCATTTTTGGGGTGAAGCCAACTTGATCATGGTGGATGACTTTTTTTTAATATGTTGTTGTAATCGGATTACCAGAATTTTGTTGAGTATTTTTGCATCAATATTTGTGTGGGAGATTGGTCTGTAATTCTCTTTCTTAATTGCATCTTTGAGTGGCTTGTGTGTGTATCAGTGATTGTGGTCTCAGAAAAGGAGTTTGGCAGCATTTCTTCAATTTCCACTGTAAGGAACAGTTTGTTGAGTGTTGCTATTAGTTCTTCTTTGAATGTCTGCTAGAGTTCTCCATAAAACCATTTGGGCCTGGGCTTTTATTATTTGGCAGTCTTTTAATAACACCTTCAGTTTCCCTTGGATTTATAGGTTTGTTTAGGTCTTTAATCTTTTCTTAACCACTGAGCCATCTCTCCAGACACTCTGTTCTTGATTTTATTTTGATAATTGGTAGTTGTCCAGAAAGCTGTCCATTTCTTTTAGGTTTTCCATTTTAGTATAGATGCTCTAAGTATGACCTGATAATTCTCTGTTTCCTGGGGAATCTGTCATTTTGTCTAACTTTTTGTTTATGATTCTGTTCATTTGAATATTCTTTCTGTGTCTTTTGGTTAGTTTGGATAAGGGTTTGTCTATCCTGTTGACTTGCTCAAAGAATTAACTTTTTGATTCATTGATTCTTTGTATTGTTCTCTTTGAAACTAATGCACTGATTTCAGCCCTAAGTTTGATTATTTCCTGCAGTCTATTCCATTCAGGTGAGTTTGCTTCTAATTGTTCTAAAGCTGAGTTGTTGGGTCTCTTGTGTGAGATTTCTCTTGGTTTTTCATATAGGCATCTAGTCCTGTGAATTTTCTTCTTAACACTACTTTCGTTGTGTCTCATAGATTTGGGTATGTTGTGAATTTATTTTCATTAAATTCTAGAAAGTCTTTGATTTCTCTCTTAACTTCTTCCCTGACCCAGCAGTGGTTCAAAATAGAGATGAGCAGTTTAGTTCCCATGAATTTGTAGGCTTTCTGTGATTTTTTTGTTGTTGAATTCTAACTTTAGGCAATGGTGGTCTTATATGATACAAGGGGTTATTCATATTTTTTGTATTTATTGATATTTGCCATATGACCAAGTATGTGGTCAATTTTAGAGAAATATGTATATTCCTTTGTGTTCAGAATGAAAGCTTCTGTAAGTATCTAGTAAGTCCATTTGCATTATAACGTCTATTAGACCTGTTATTTCTTTGTTGAGTCTTTGTCTGGTTGACCTATCCAAGGGTAAAAGTTGGGTATTGAAGTCTCCCACTTATAGGGTATGACATTTGATGTGGGATTTTAAGCTTTAGTAGTATTTCTTTTACATATGAAGGTGCCCTTATATTAGGGGCATAAATATTTAGGATTGAGATCTCATCTTGACCAATTTTTCCTGAGATAAATAAGTAATGTCTGTCCTGGTTCTTTTGATTGACATTTGTTTGAAGTCTACTTTGCTGGATATTAGGATAGCGACAACAACTTGGGGCCATTTTATTGGAAAGTCTTTTCCCAACCCTTTACTCAAGCCTGTGTTTGTCATTGAAGTTGAGGTGTGTTTCTTATGTGCAGCAGAAGGATGGCTTTTGTTTTTGTATCCATCATGTTAGAGTCTGTCTTTTTAGAGGTGAATTGAGTTCATCGATTTTAAGGGATATTAATGACCACAGATATTACCTGTTATTTTTGGTTATAGTTTGTGTGTATTTCCTTTCTTAGGGTTTTTCTTCTGTGGGATTATCAACTGTTTGTGTTTTCATGGATGTATGGGTTCCTTAGGTTGGAGTTTTCCCTCTAGTGTTTTCTGTATTGCTGAATTTGTGGATAAGTACTGTTTCAACCTGTCTTTGTCATGAAATATCTTGCTTACTCCACCTATGGTTATTAATAGTTTTGCTGGGTATAGTAGTCTGGGTTGGCACCATATTCTTTTAGTGTCTGCATAACTTGTGACCAGGACCTTCTTGCTTTCATTGATTCCATTGAATAGTCAGGTATTATTCTGATGGGTCTTCCTTTATAGGTAAGTTGGCCCTTTTCCTTTGCAGCTCTTAAAATTTTTTGTTTGTTATGTATGTTTTGTAGCTTGATTATTATGTGGCAAGCTGACTTTTTGGGAGTTCTAATCTATTTGGTGTTCTATAATCTTCTTGTATCATTATAGGCATTTCTTTCTTTAGATTGGGAAAGTTTTCTTCTATGGTTTTATTGAATACATTATCTGTGCCTTTGAACTGGTATTCTTCTCCTTCTTCTATTCCTATTATTTTCAGGTTTGGTCTTTCTATGGTTTCCCAAAGTTCCTGAACATTTTGTGCTATGGCTCTTTTGGTTCTGGTGTTTTCTTTGAGTGATTTATCTACCTTATCTATTGAGTCTTCCACTCCAGAGATTCTTTCTTCCATCTTTTGGATACTGTTGGTTTTGCTTGTATCTATAGTTCCAAATTGGTTCTTCAGATTTTCTATTTAATTCTTTGCTTCATTTTGTGCCTTCTTTATTACTTCTATTTCAATTTTTTAGTTCCTGTAATGATTCTTTCATTTCTTGGTTTTCTCTTTCTTGGTTTTCTTTATTTTCCTTCAAGTATTTGTTCATCTACTCCAATTTTTTATCTGTTTTTTCTTCTATTTCTTTAAGGGACTTTTTCATATCCTCTTTTAAGGCTCCTATAATCTTCATAAAGATCTTTGTATCATTGTTTCCTTCTGCTTTCTCTTCATTGCTTTGTTCAGGTCTTAGTGTTGCAGAGCCATTACCTGCTTCTGGTGGTGCCTTGTTGTTCTTTATATTGT
>PVIH01025955.1:0-19662 GCA_004025045.1 Sigmodon hispidus | reverse complement strand
ATATTGAATAGATAAGGGGAGAGAGGACATCCTTGTCTAGTTCCTGACTTTAGTGGGATTGCTTTGAGTTTTTCTCCATTAAGTTTGATACTGGCTGTTGGCTTCTTGTAAATCGCCTTAATTATATTTAGGTATTCTCCCTGTATTCCTGATCTCTCCAGGGCTTTAATCATAAAGGAGTGTTGGATTTTGTCAAAGGATTTTTCTGCATCTAAGGATATGATCATGTGGTTTTGTTCCTTTAGTTTGTTTATATGATGGATAATCTTTTCATAAGTGATCTCCCTTCAGCATTAGGCATCTAAGTGTCCAGCATCCTTTTAAAGTCTTGAAGATTGTTGTAACTATTCTTCTTTAAAGGCAAAAATGAGACCCTGTCCAAACCTTGTTAAATGAGTTTTTCTTACCATGAATCCAGTTACTTTTCTCTTCAGGAGGGGTCTCCTTTTTATTAATTTCATTGGTACCCATATTTTTTTCCCTGTGGAAACAAAAGCAAATCCCCTACCCCACTGAAGCAATATTCTTCTTATTTTATTCCTGATGATACAGAATTATCTGATTATTTATACAACTACAGGATATCATTAGAAACATATGCTATTAATATCTCCAAAAAATTACTAGAGGCTTTTTGCTAGGGTTCTTTGTCTTCCCATAATTGCTCGATTTCTTCATTAGTCAAGGGTACAACAATTTCTGCTTGGTCCTTTCCAGTCATCTGACAAGTTTAAAGTTTCCATTAAAAATCGAATAAGACATTATTTTGATATAGGTTTTCTTCTTGTTTGTTGTTTTTTTTGTTTTTCATTGTTTTTTCTTTCTTTTTAAATTTATTTTTATTTATAAAATAAAGTCATTTGTATCCATGTATCCCTTTGTCCCAACTCCCAACCCTCTCCTGACCCTTCCTGATCAGCCTTCAGCCTCCTTCTTCCCCATCCCCCATCCCTTATCCAGAAAAAGCAAGAAGTCCTAAGGTGGATCAGCTCAATATCCACTCCAGGCAAGTCCAATTTTCTCATCTTCATATTAATAATGGGTTAGATGTTCCTCTGGAGGAAATGTGCTCTATGTCCATGCACAGAAACATAGTCTGATCCCTCCCCTTGAGGCTCCACATACTCCTCATGCCAATGGACAGTTCCCTATCCTTGAAGGGCCTAGTTCCTTTTCCTGATGATTCCCTGGTGGCTGGTCTTGATTCAGTGAGCTCCACAGAGCTTCAGCCAGTCATCACTGTGAGAAATTTCTTTGTAATTCCTATCCCATTGCTCATAAAGACTCTCTTCCCCTGATATCAACTGGATCAGGAACTCAGCACAGTGCTCAGACATGTATCCCTGCCTCTACCTCTATTCACTGTTGAATATAAGTTCTGTGATGGCCCTTGGAGTGGATATTCATTTAATTATAGAGGAAGTCTTGTTTAGACAACACCTTCACTATAGGTTTGAGACCTAGCCAGAGTCATTCTGTGAGTTCTTGGAGAGTTTCCTAGTACTCAGTCTTTGTTCTACCCTACATTGACTTCCTCTATCAAAAAATCTCCATCTTTTTTTCACCCTCCTTGTTGTTCCTCTCACTCAATCATCTCCTTCTCTCAAGATTTATTTCCACCTCTCTTTGGATATAACCCCTTATGTTCCCAATTTTCTAAGAAGATGTTCTGTATTTTCTCTTCCTAGGGGACTCCCTGCATGTCTCTCTTAAGTTTCTTCAGATCCCAAGCTGTTCAGTGGTTGTGGTTTGCAGCTTGTATATTCTTGGCTTTTTGTCTAAAGCCCACTAATGAGTGAATACTTTTTTTAATGAGCCTATGTGCGGGAAGTATATATTCTAATATAATATTTTCTCTTTGCATTATGACTTCTGTAGGGGAATGCTTAGAGGCTAAAATAACCCAAATGCAATCAAAGATGTCTTGATTCATGTGTGCTTCTTGTAATTTTTTTCCCCAGCAAAGGTAATTCTCTTTCAGCTTCATAAGAAAATTTTCTAGGACTATTTAAGTCTCTATCACCAACTAAGGTTTTAAGTAAATTAATTAGTTTATGTTTTTTATAGCAATAATGGATTGTATATGAGCAATATTGCCTAGCAGTTTTCGGAAATGAGAGTCCTCAATCTATCTCACCTAAATTGCACCTTTTGGGGAATAATAGTTTTTTTAGGCATATTTTGTATTCTAAAAAATTGATAGAACCTCCTCTTCATATTCATTTTGGGGCAATTTGAAGTCCCCAATATTAGGCAATATTTTTTTCACTTCTTCAAATATTCTTTCTAAGGTATCTACATTTATGTCTACCAAGAAGTTATATATATACATATATATAATAGTAAATTATAGATTGTGGGAATTATTTTCATATCACTTCTAGTGGCTGCTGTAAAAATATTGGCATAACATGGGATGATTCCACATTACTTGTGGAAGGACTTTCCATTAGTACCTTCTTACCAGACATGAATTATTAAGTGTGGACATTGTGAAGGACAATTTTTCTTTGTCCTATTCTATAGAGGTATGGTAAAAAAACCAGTCCATCAAATCAAAAATATAATAGATCATCCTTTATATAACATGAAAAGCAGGGGAATACCAGATTGTAAAGAGCCCATGGGTTGAATCATCTTATTATTTGCTACTAAATCTGTCACCATTCTCTATTTTCTAGATTTCTTCTTGACAACAAATATAGGAGAATTTCATGGAGTGGTTGATTCTTCAATATGCTGAGCTTGTAACTGCTCCTATACCAGCTGTTCTAGAGCCAGCAGTTTCTCCTTTCTCAGATGCCACTGATGAACCCAAATAGGCTTTTCTGGCAACCATTTCAAAGTAGTGCTGTGAGTGTCTTTTGTTTCGACAGAAGATGAGAACCTATGGATTACTTCTAGGCAAATATGGTTTCATCAATCAAGACCACCTGAAAATTCTCTGCTTAGGAATGGTCCCATCAACTTTAAGGCTACAAGCTAAGAAGATCCAGCCTCAGGACCCTTGTAAGATTGTCAACATTTCTTAATCAGCAGAAAGTAGTAATAGAATGCTATGATCAAATTCCCAAAATAGTATTTATAAATGTTTCTTTTTATTATAAATAGATAATGGTCATAGTCAATCTCTTTCTAAGAAGAAAAGGGGCATATGGTATAGGAATGTTTTTTAAAAGATAAATTATTGAATTTACTCTAATTCAAAAATCATCTGTTAATTTCAAAATATTTTAAGTTGATATCAATTTTGGTTTATATATACAAATTTAAGGTCAATTTTGTTATCCTGTATGTATTTTTCTACTCTTGTTTAAGATATTATGTTACTGTAACTCATTTGTAATGTGTAATTAAGAAATGCAGGTTAATAGTAATCTGTGATAACCAAATTTACATTAGTTAGGATTTTATAACTATACAAAGATATATTTTAATTAGATGCATAATCTTCAAATACTTCTAAGACCTACAGAATATGGTATTTGAAATACTTTAAGAGCTTAGGCATTTCTGGACTGTGAGACAGGACTGCTTCTAGAAGCACCAATCTACTTCAAGATAATAATGGGCATTGAAGAAACTTCATACAGAATTTGCTTCCTTTGTGGCAAAAGTTAGTCATTGGACAAGAAATCGTTCTTGTATTGATTGCTTGACAGCATGCTGTATAACCTCGACATGCAGGTTCCATAGGAATATGACCCTTGAACTTTAGTGGAACAAGCCAAGATAATCATTCATGTTTCCTACTTTACATAGGAAACTGCCAGATATACTTCAGGACACACAGAGAAGCGACTGACAAACTATGCCAGAATGGCTGAGCAGTACTTCAGATTTCTTGCTTCACTAAATGATATGCTGAAGACTCTAGGCCTGCAGGCTGAAGATAGATGCCCCAACCTCAGGGTGACTGTCCAGGCAGACAGGTGTCATCTCTGTCATTTCTAGATTTTGGAAGTTGCTTTCACTTCCTGTTTACTTGGGTAATAGTATATCATTCTGTGGTATTGGATGTAGTTGAAGATTAAATAGTTATAAGTAGTTTTCTTTAGCTATTATGAAAGAAATATTAGATGTGTATCTTTTGACTAAAGGATAAGGTAAATATTAGAACATTTTCTTTAATTTTGTTAAATACAAAGAGGCTAGATATTGTAACTATATTTCTTGCTTGATAGATATTTTCTTATATGTTATTTTACTATGTTGAGATTGCAACCATTCGTTTTGTTTAGACAGAAAAGAGAAAGTGAAGTGAGAATGTCTTTCTATATGCTGTGAATATCATTCTTTGAATAAAGGAACCATTTTGGCCCAAGACAGGCATTGTAGAGTACTCAGGGAAATCAGAGCATAGGTAGGAGAAGGAGGGTGAAGTCAGAGAGCCACCCAAAAAATCAACATGTGAAGGAAAACAAGTATGCCATGGGCCACGTGGCATGGCAGGACAGATTAATGGAAGTGGGTTAAATTTAGATGAAAGAGTTAGCTAGCAATATGCCTAAGCCATGAAATTAATATAAGTGTCTCTCTGTTTCATTGGGAATTTGGGATTGCTGATCCAGATAAGCACTGGGCAGGTCCAAACTGGGAATAGTTTGGGCCAGATCCCTAAAGTTATAGCATCCCAAACTCTAATAGTTCTAACATCTTGTGCTCTCCAAGGCAATTCAAGCTTCAAGTTTAAAATGTCACACAATTGCTTTTTTTTAAAAAAAAAAACAAAAACAAAAACAAAAACAAACAAACAAAAAAACCTTTATTCAGTGCCACCTCTGACACATGTCTGGGGTCAATGGCTTTATTTTATGACCCATTTTTTCTATCCTTAACTCTGAACCTAGAATAATGTGCCCAAAGCTGCAAAGTCCTACTGTTTGTTGGGCCTATAATACAGCCCAGTTACTCAAATACATCCAACAGTTTTCTGTCTTTTACTGCCTAACCTTGGCTCTCTGACAACTTGCACTGTACACTAGGCTGTTCTCAGAATCATATATCTGACAGCCTGTTCCTTTCCAGTTCTGGAACTAAATGTTTGCCCCATTATTCCAGGTCTAAGTTCTTTTATAGTTTATTTTCAAAAGTTGGAATCTTAGTTGGTTTGAATCTTCCCCTGAGGTGACCATTTCCTATATTTCAGTTCTTAATCTATATACCTTCTTGAACACAGAATTAAGCTCTATTTAACTTTGTGATATTATTTTTATCCTCATTTTTTATTTTGTAATTTACACTGATTATGTTTTTCCTTTTCATTATAAATCTTCATTACAGTTACCACTTACATCCATACAACAAAGTCTGTACTAGGCTGTTTGAGATTTCTTGTCAATGTAATTATGCAAAACTCTTAATGTTAAGCTCTGGCATGTAATTATGCAAAAACCCTTAATGGTAAGCTGTGACAGATTCTTCAGACAAGGGCAAAGGAGCCACATTCTTCACAAAAATGTCACAAGAACAATCTCTAGGCAACATTAAAATTCTTCTCTGAAACTTTTTGAGTGAGTATTCCATAATTCATTAAATAACCCTCAGTACCACTGTCTTGCATGCTTCTACTGGTATGTCCAATTAATCAGTACATTACACTTTTCTCTATAACCCAAAATGCCAAAGACCAAATTCCTCCACATGTGAGCATGGTCAGGCCTACCACAGCAATATCCAAACTCCTGGTAGCAACTTACATCTTAGGGTTTTTATTCTCTTTGCTTTAAAGATACTCTGATAATGGTAACACATATAGGAAAAATATTTAATTGAGGATGCTTGATTACTTTTTCTGAGGGTGAGTCCATTATCTCCACAGCCATAAGCATGTCCATATGCAAGCAGATGTGCTTCTGAAGAAAAAGCCAAAAGTCCTATATCTTGGAGGCAACAGAAAGTCTTCTGAGACACTGAACAGTATCCTGACCTTAGGAAACCTAAAATCTCACCTCTACTGTGACATACTTTCTTCAACAAGGCCATGACCAATTCAGCAAAGCCACAGTTCCTAATAGTTCCACTCCTTTGAAATTATTGGGTCCAATTACATTCAAATTACCATATATCTTTGAATAAGTAAATTAATTTTTAAGTATTTGCTAAAACAGTAGTAATTTTGACTGAAGGAAATTTACAAGAAGATATATTTGTTCAGGTTTCAGGCATTTTTGTCTCTAAACCTATAACCAAACTCAAGGCAAAGCAGGCTCCTAGAAGAGAGATAAAGTATACTTCATGGGAGTGATTGCTACACTACTAAAAAGCTTAATTATTTTTGCTAATTCATTAAAGCTAAGGTCTGATGTATAATTGTTGGAATGGTTTTAATTGGGGAATAATGGTGGAAGGAACATAAAATAAGATCATGCTCAATGTATTGATATTGCCCCTCTGAGTGGAGATTCTAGGTTTAATATGGAACCAAGTACAGTTTTAAAAAGGAGTCAAAAGTTCTTGTCTGGATGGTTGGTTGAAGTTTTTATTCAAAAATGACCCTTGAAAAAGGAGTTGGAGATGCCTAATATCCCTATGTTTAGTTTTGATGAAGGAATTTTAAGGCTCAGAGAAATTGAAATGGTTGAGTTGAGTGTGTCAAATAGTATAATTGTTTGAAACTGAATCCTTCACAGTGGGAAGGCCTAGAAGACATACCTCTGATAAATCCTATAAAGTAAAAAAATGGTAAAAAGAGCACGAGCACCTTTAAAAAGTTTTGTTGCACCTTTTATTATACCAGATCTTAGGGTTAGAGATGTTGATGCTTAGTTAGACAAGCCAAATGCAATAAATATAATTTGATCCTGAGGTAGCAGGGACCAGGTGGCAGCATTTAATGACAACATGTAAGATAATTGCTATTATCACAATGTAGACACAATCATGTTTATCATGGCCTAACCCCTAATGGTTACCACAAGCAAGGTAAATATTATAGTGGCATGCCTACAACATGAATTTGAATTGTACTGAAAGAGACTCAGCATCAAATATTGGGGAAAAGCTGAAATATTAGAGGGAGAAACACAAAAGTCAATTCTCACCTAGCTATCTTCCAAATTCTTCAGCCTTGCTCCTGGTTTCTGCTGCCTCTGCTGGGTTCCTAAGAGCTCCTAAATACCCTTCTTGCTAGCAATATTCCATCCAGGTTAGGATTAAAGGCAAGAGCAAATCTTTTTGGTGGTCAGCCTTGAACTTACAGAAACACAGAAATTTCTGTCTCTGGAGTGATCGGATTAAGTGCATAGGTCACCACTCCAAGGCTTTCCCTGTGCTGGGATTAAAGGTTTGTGCCATTGAATTCCAGCTGTTTGTTCTTGTACTCAAGGGTCAAGAAATTCCTGAGCTGTCTGCATAGGGTTTGACTGTGTGTGTTGTCTCTGGATATTCCAGGTTTTATTAAATATGCAACATATCACCACACATGACTAGTATGTGTGGGTAATAAATCATGGTGTTTTCAGGTATGGACCAGATAAAAAGTCCAGTACTTTTTTCCTGTGATCTGTATAAGCAGTAAAATTCTCAAACAAATGAAGGAAAGGCTACATTGGATTATGGAATAAGGCAATCTCATCAAGTAAATTAATTACCAGACTTTAGCCAATTTGTATAAGCAGAAGTAATTGGGTAATGGGTGACCAGATTCCCCTGAGGAAGGACCTTGATAAGATAAATAAAAGTTTACAGGTAACTTTTATCCAGTTCTTTCCCAAAGGAACCTAAGGACTTTTACAAAGGTAATTGTACACTAGAAGAAAGAAAACAATCAGAATTTCTATGGTCTGTTGGACTCTGGTTCTGAATTAATGCTAATAACAGGATATCACAAGAAACATTATGGCCCTTCAGTTCAAGTAGCAGTTTATGGAGGCTGGATGACTAATAGAGTTTTGGCTGATATCCATCTCACAGTAAATCCATTAGGTCCTATAAGTTCTTTGAACTAATCCATTGTCTATTTTACAAGTTGCAGAATGTGCAATTTGGATTGATATATTTAGAAATTGGCAGAATTCTCACATTAGTCTTATGACTTGAGGACTGAGAGCTGTTGTGGTTAGAAAGACTAAATGGAAGCTTTTAGAATTGACTTTGCCAAAATAGAAAGAGAGAATCAAAAACTTTTTTTTTTCTAGACGAACTGCAAAAAAATTAGTGCCACCTTTAAGACTTAAAAAAATGTAGGGATGGTGGTTTCTATCACATTTCTTTTTAACTCTTCTATATGGATGGTGTAGAAGACAGAAAGATAATTGAACATTACAGTTGACTATTTATAATACAGTAAGGTAGTAACTAATTGCAGTTGCTGTACCAGAAGTTGTGCCTTTATCTGAACAAATCAACACATCTCTTGGTATATGGTATGTAGCTATTGATCTAGCAAATAACTTTTCCTAAGTCCATGTGAACAAGGAGTCCCAGAAGCAATTTGCTTGCAATTGACAAGGTTATCATTATATCTTTACTAGTTTGCCCCAAGCATATATTCACTCTTCTGTATTGCATGATAACTTAAGTTTAAGAGATATTATTCATCTTTCTCTTCAACAAAATACCACACCAGCATGTGGGTGATACATTGTATATTTAATGTAGTTTGCCTGATGATCAAAGGCAGATTTAGTTATGGATTTAACCATAGAGGTGATGAAGGAGTAGTGACACACTCCTTTAATCCTAGCACTAAGAAGTTTGAAACAGAAACTGATATTGCTGAGCAGAGAAAGTTTTATAAGGCAGGGAAAACAGATTTAAACCCTTCACTTTCAGCTAAGAAATTTGAAGCATTCAGTCTAAGGATTCATGATAAATGACAAGATGAAAAGTGGCTATGACTTGTTTCTCTGTTCCTCTACACTTTTGGCTTTTTTTCCAAAATCTGGCTCTGGGTATTTATTATACGACCAAGTAGATTTGGAATACTAGTGGAAATGTAATACTATGTTGACAGTATTATGGTGATTGGAACATCTAAGCAGGAGGTGGAAACCACACTAAAGTTATTGGTAGTGTATATGTATATTAGATAATGGGATGTAAATCCAATGAAAATGAAAGACTCTTTTACCATAGTGAATTTTTTAAGAGTTCAGTGTTGTGGGACATGTAGGAATATTCCATTTCAGGTGAAAATTAAGTTATAATACCTGGCTCTTGCCACCACCAAGAAAGAAGCACAAAGCTTAGTGGGCCTATTTGCATTCAAGATAGCACATTCTCCACTTAGGTATTTTATTTAGGTCCATAGGCAAGAGACTTGTAATATTGTTAGCTTTGTGTGGGGCTTTAAACAGGAGAGGACTCTTCACAGGTCCGGGATGCTCTACAACTTGAACCACAAAATTCAGTAGACCTGATGGTATTTGTGTTGTCAGTGGCAGATAGGAATACTATTTGGAGCCTTCAACAGGCATTTATGGATAAATAAAGAAGGGCCCTTTTGTATTTTAGACCAAAGCTCTGCCATCATCAGCAGAGAAATATATTTTCCTTTACAAGACAGTTCCTAGAGCCTGCTATTGGTCTTTAGTTAAAACAATGTTTGACAATAGGCCATAAAGTTATTATAAAACCTGAACCACTCATCATGAGCTGAGTATGATAGGATCCACTAAGTCATTAAGTAGGATATGAACAACAGCAATTTATTATCAAAAGGAAGTGGTATATATAAGGCCCAAACAGATCTTAAAAGCATAAAATAGTTACATGAAAAACTTGCCTAAATGCCTATGGTTAAAATGAAATATGCTGCCAAGAATGTACCTATAGCCACTGTTAACTTAGGAAGAAAAGATGACTATTTTATTTACTGACAGTTTTGCAAATTAAGTAGCAACATCCATAAGTGAACAATTGTAGCATTGCAATTATTTTCTCATACCACACTAAAATATACTATGTAAGGAAAATCTTCACATTTACCAGAACTTCAAGCAGTTTTCATGGTAATACAGGATGGAAGGAAAAAAATGGCTAAACTTGCAATTGTTCACTCTAATGAGTTTTAGCCACTGGATTGACTGAATGGTCAGAGACTTCAAATGAGCATGATTGGAAAATCATTAAAAAGTACATCTGAGAAAAACCGTATGTGGTTTTATCTCTCCAAATAGGCAAAAGATGTGCATATACTTGTGTCCTGTTTAAATGCTCTTCAAGAGAAAGGAGACTTCAGCTAAAGAGGAGTAATACAATAACTAGGTGCCAAGTTGATTATATTTGGAAACATTCTTTGTGGAAATTTCAGGTTTTTTTCTTTTTTTTTTTTTTACTTGTGTATATATTCTGGTGGTGAATTTCTCTTGTTTGCATGTAATGCTCTGCCAAAACCATCACATGTGGACTTTCTGAGTATTTGGCCGCAGTATTGTAATAATAAGTTTCTAGCTTGACCTTTCCAGTCTTGGCTGAGATTTGGCTCTGCTCCCAATTCCACTGCTGCTTAGCCCCAAATAATCACACAAAGGCTTAAATTAATTACATGTTGTTTAGCCTATAGCTCAGGCATATTGCTAACTAGATCTTGCATCTTAACTAAATCCATTAGGTTTATCTTGTTTAGACATTTGTTGGTACCTTTTCTCAGAGCAACATTCTGGTCGTTTTTCCTCTGCATCTGCTGGTGTTTCTGATTTTTTTCTTTTTGTTCCGAGTGTTTTCTTATTTTGGTAGCCCCATTCATACTTTCTGCCTGCCTTCTTAATTCAACCAGTAAGAGGGACAAATTTATACAATATACAAGAGTATAATCCCACAGCACTGCATGGTATTCCACACAATATTGCTTGTGTCCAATGAACTCAATTCATACCCTGGAAATTGTGACAGTGGGCACACAATCATGGATTTACTAGCCTTACCAACTTTCCCCCAATTTCTAAAACAACTGGCCTGAATAAAAAGATAGAATATTCTTTTGAAGATACAGTTATAACAAAAATTAGGTGGCTTTAGCATGAAAGGTTTGTATAGGGTTATTCAAAAGGCATTATATGCTTTGAATCAACGTCCAGTATAAGATAATGTTTTTGCTATAGCCATGATCCATGGGTCCAGGAATCAAATGGTGAAAAAGGGAGTATTTTTACCATCACCTCTAGTAACACATTAAGAAAGTTTTGCTCATTGTTCCTGCAACTATAAATTCTGGTGACCTAGAAATTTTGGTTTCAGAGCAGGAAGTGTTCGTGCCAGAAGAGACAACAGAAATTTCATTGAACTGAAAGCTCAAATTTCCTTTTGTTTAATTTAGCTTTTTAATGTCCTTCAAACAACAGGTTAAGGAAAGAATAACTGTGTTAGGAGAGATAAAACATTCACACTACAATTGGGGTACTGGATTGTTTCTTTTCAATGAAAGCAAAAAACGGTTATGTCTGGAATTTTGAAGATTATGTCTTTAAGACATTTTTTGGTGCTACCATGTCCTGTGATTAAAGCTAATGGGAAGCTACAACAGCCTAATCCCTGCCAAATAACAAAGAACACAGACCTATCAGAAATAAAAGGAGTTGCTTCTCCAGAAAGACAGCCAAAAATTGCTAATGTGCTTGAAGACATTGGAAGTAAAACAAAGTAGGTAGTAGAAAAAAATGTAATTATAAATATCATCTAAAGCCATGCAATCAGTTACAAAAATGAGTATTAAAATAGACATGAGTTCTTTTGCTATGTTAAAAATGCATTTTGTAGATTTTTTGGTTTCTTTTAATTTCTTTAGCATTAATTAAGAGAATATCAATGGTTACCATATTTAAGTTTGAGATATAAAAGGGATGATCCCAAAAAGGATAATACCACCTATGATAAATTTTCAAGTTTATTGTAGTTATATGAGGAGTAGTTATATAATGTTAAATATAATTATTGCCTTGTTGAATAAATAATGCATTTGTGATTGTACATGGAATAGTTATATTAATTTTAGGAATTGTTGTGTTCTGTTTTTTTTTTCTTTTGGAAATTAATCATAACATAGGGAGACATGGTTGTATGACAAGTTGAAAAAAGGATTGTGATAGTTATTCTTGATTGTCAAATTGATTTTATCTGGAATAAACTACAATCCAGTGAAGGAACACCTGTGATCTAGATCAAGAAGCAGAAAAGCATAAGCTTTTGTTGTGGATCTTCAGATCACAAAATACACACCTTTAATCTAGATTTTGAGGCAAGAAGGCACCCCTTTAATCAAGGTAACAACTTCTGTCTGCTGGAAGACTATTTAAAGATACTGAAAAAGGAGTAATTTTCTTCTTCTTTGCATATTTGACCTCAACTTACCAGTGTATAGATTTCTTCACTGGCAATGGATTCTAAGTCTTCAGAATTCCAGAATATACAGAAGACCTAAGATACCCAGCCTCATACAGCAGAGAAACTACTAGATTCTTGAACTTTCCATTAATACCTAGCCATTTTTAAATTGGTTGGAGTGGAGCCTTCAAATCATTCCAATATCTTTCTCTTCATCTCTCTCTCATATGTATGTAAATAAATTATACATAAACATGTATAATCACCTCATAAATCATAAAATGTAAATTAAATGTATAAATGCATTTATATACATATACATTTGAGAATTGGGCTATGTAACTGTAGAAAACAGTGTATACTACACACTTAAAATCAAAATTAACTAAAAGTGATAAATGGCATTTTATACTCATTAAACAAAAATAAATCCAATAAGAATACTTTGCAATTTTTAACATTCTGACCCAGTCCATATTTGTTAAAAAGTAATAAAGATTAGGTCACACACTGAACTTCACATTACTATATTACTCTAACGGAGAAGCTTCTGTAAAGCCAAGGACATGGTCAATAGGACAAAAGGACAGCCTACAGAATAAGAAAAGGTTTTCACCAACCCTACAAGTGACAGAGAGCTGATCTCTAAAATATATTAGGAACTCAAGAAACTAGAGCCCAAAACCTTGAATAACCCAATCAAAAAACAGGTTCAGAACTAAAAAGGGAATTCTCAGCAGACTTACAAATGGCTGAAAAGAACTTGAAAAAGTGCTCAACATCTTTAGCCATCAGAGAAATGTGAATCAAAACAACTTTGAGATAACACCCAATACCTGTCAGATTGGCTAAGATAAAAGACACAGATGAAATCCTATGCTGGAAAGGTTGCAAAATAAGGAGAACACTCTTCCATTGTTGGTGGGAGTATAAGCTTGTTCATCTACTCTGGAATGCAGTATGGTGGTTCTTTAGAAAAAATCTCCCCAAGGATCCAGCAATACCACTACTGGGCATATACTCTAAAGATGCACATTCGCACTCCAAAGACATTAGGTCAACTATGTTCTTGGCAGCATTATTTGTAGTAGCAAGAACCTGGAAACAACCTAGAAGCCCCTCAACTGAAGAATGGATTAACAAACTGTGATATATCTACAAAATGGAATACTACTGAGCAATAAGAAAAAAATGATATTCTAAAATGTGCAGGCAAATGGATGGATTTGGAGAATATCCTTCTGAATGATGTATCACAAACCCAGAAAGATAAGCAGAAGATGTACTCACTCATTAGTCGACTCCAAACAAACAAACGAACAAAAAAAGCAAAGCATGCCCAAGCTGCAAACCACAACCACTGAACAGCTTGGGATCGGAAACACCTTGGACTGACTCCTTGGATCCCATTCCCCCTAGAATCCAAGTACATTTAAAAAGCCAGCAATTATGATCAAGTAGGCTTCATTCCTGTAATGTAGGGATTGTCATATATATGAAAATCAATAAATGCAACCCATCACATAAACAAACTGAAAGGGGGAAAACATATGAACAACTAAATAGTTACAAAAAGGCCTTAAACCAGATCCAATACCATTCATGATAAAAGTCCTCAAAAGATTATGCATACCTCAACATAATAAAGGCAGTTTACTGTAAATGTATAACCAACATCAAATTAAATGGAGAGAAACTCAAAGTAATTCTACTAAAATCAGAAGTAAGACATGGCTGTCTGCTCTCTCTATACCTCTTCAACATAGTACTTGAAGACTTAGCCAGGGTAATAAGACAACTGAAGGAGATCAAGGAGAGTACAAACTGGAAAGGAATAAGTCAGTGTATCCTTGACCTGGAAATGTCTTCCCGTATCCTGTGAAATAAAGGAACTGTTTTGGCCTATGGAGGGTACCATAGGAGTAGGCAGGGAAATTGGAGCATAGGTAGGAGAAGGGGGGTGTAGTGAAGAGAAACATGGTCCAGGTGTCCAGGAAGAAACATGTAACAAAAGAGGTAAGACACAGGCCATGTGGCAGGACAGACGAATGGAAGAAAATGGGTTCAATTAAAATGAAAGAGTTAGATAGCAATATGCTTAAGCCATAGGTGAAACAGCATTCAACTAAAACAAAACAAATAAAAGAAATCAGGGATACCAAGGACAGACATTCACTTAACCAAGGAAATTTATAGCAAGTCAATAGTCAACATTAAATTAAAGAGAGAGAAACTCAAAGGAATTGCACTAAAATTGAAGATAGAATAATTTTGTACACTATCCTCATCTCTATTCCTATAGAACTTGAAGTGCTACCCAGACCAATGAGACACCTAAAGGAAATCAGAGGGCTATAAATCTGAATATGTGGTGGTTGGCTTCTTTTTATCTCAGAAGATGTGGCACCATTAGAAGGTATGGCTTTGTTGAAGTATACATGACAATTAAAAAAGGACCTCTGCAGAGGCAGGCTTTAATGTATTTTGTTCAAACTTTGCTAATTGTCACAGTCAGTTCAATCTAAGTTGCCTCCAAGGTTTCACACTCCTTGTTCCAGAAACACATCTGCCTGCATGCTGACAGTGAACCTCTGAAACTGTGAATGAACAATTCCTTTTAAATATATACTTTATATGAGTTGTTGTGGTCATGGTGTATCTTCAGAACAATGAAAATTTTAATTATGAAAGAAGTTGGTACCTGGGACTGGGCTATTAATATGATAGACCTATGTGTTTGTTTAGAAAAAAAACTAGATGTCACTTCTTTGGATTATTAAAATAGTAGAATTCTTAAAGCACAGTTTAATGGATTGTACAAGTAGCAACATGGATGACAGAGCAGCTAAGAGTTATTTGAAGTATCTAGGTCTAACTCAAGGGATTTTAGAGAAGGAAAATTTTAGTATGTTGCTTACAGATTATTATGATATTTTCTTGAAGACAGTGATTATCTTTTGTTCTTCTCTGAAGCATCTGCTTGGGTTAAAGTAAAGAGCTTCGAATTACTTTAATTAGCAAGAGGAAATCTCAAAAAAAATCTAGCTTGGTACAGACTTTATTGTGTGGGTTTCAGAGATAATTCTAATGGAGATTTAATAGTAAAAAGGAGCCAGCTGGACAAAATAAATTACAAAAAGTAAATTTTGAGAAGAAAGGGATCACCAGGAAGTGGAATGGAACTTAATCATATTTTGTAGAAATAAGCAAATTAAGAAATGGCTAAAGGGTATGATGACATCAGGGCAAGATCCCACCTAGCTTTGTTGCCAACTTGTAGAAAGAAACCAATAAAAACTTTAGAGCCTAAAATGTTGGAGCACAACTGTAACCCCAGAATTGAGAAAGCAGAGGCTGGTGGATATATGAATTTGAGACCAGCCAGGTGTATAGAGCAAGTTTCAGGACAGCAAAAGTTAGGCAGTAAAAAGCAGATAACTGATGAAGATTCAGTTGAATAATTGGGCATATTTCAGCCCAAACAAATAGCAGAACATGGTAGCTTTGATAATGTTACTCTAAGTTTATAGTTAAGAATATACAAAAAGGGATATAAAATAGAACCACTGAGGCCAGGCAGATTTCAAGATTTTTCCTGAATGGAGGCCTAGTAGAGAAGCTATTGTGTAAAGCTGAGAAGTTGAGGCTTGGATTGTCTTATGTAATCTAAAGGATTAGGTATGCCAGAGTTCTGAGATACCTGCTAAGGGAAACTGTTAACAGGCAGGAAAATGAACCCAAAAGAAAGAAGTATGTTTTAGTCAAGAAATCTAAATATAGTTAGATATTTTGGTAAATGTTTCACTATCAGACATGGATAGTCAGAGTTAGGAGTTTGCCCAGACTGACTGACCTTGCACTGGTCTGGTATTTTGTTGCTATGCCCCCTTCCCTATCTTTAAATTGGAATGTATATCTTGTGCTATTAAATATATTAGAAGTATGTGACTTGTTTATTTTTATTTTATAGGTGATTACAGTTAAGAGATTGCAAGAATCTCAAAAACCTTGAACATTGAATGTTAAAATCTTGTGGAAACTGTGTTAGACTATGACGGCTCTTAGATTTCAAATAAATTGATTTTAATTATGATGTGGGTACAACCTTATTGAGAAGAAATTAATATGTCCCATAAAGAAAGCCAAGAAAAAGCAATAAAACAGGTGAAGAAAGCAGTACAAGGCTTGAAAATTTAAACAAAAGCCATAAAGAAGACGCCAACCAAAGTAATGCTGAAATTAAAAATTCTATACAAAAAGGAACAAGAGATACAAAAACGACAAACAATAAAAAAGATTGATGAGTGAATCTTTGGCATAGAAGATACAGTAGAGAAAACAATTGTCAGCCAAAGTAAATACCAAAGTCAAAAATTCATAACTCAAATGTCCAGAAAATCTGGGGCACCTTAAAAACACACAAATTAAATACAATAGGAATAGAAGAAGAATACCAGATTAAAGGCATAAAAATATATTCAACAAAATAATACAAGAAATCTTTTCCAACATAAAGGACATGGCTATAAAGACAAAAAAAAATCATAAAAAAAACTCCAATCTAGAGTCACTAAAAACTTTATTTTCCACATAATATTGAATACACTTTATATACAGAATAAAGAAAAAATATTAAGAGCTGAAAAGTAAAAGATTCAATAACTTATAAAGGCAGTCCCATCAGAATAACACCTGACATCTCAATGGAGACTATAAAGGTCAGAAAATACTAGACATAAGTTATGCTTGCACTAAGAGAATATTAATATTAGTCCAGGCTACTACATGAAGCAAAACTTTTCAATTTCCACACAGTACATAAAATATTTCATAACAAAACCAGATTTAAACAATAACTATTCACAAATCCAGCCCTTCAGAAAATACTAGAAGAAAAACTCCAATCTAAAAAAGATAGATGCACCCACAAAAAGAACAATAGATAAACCCATAAATGGAATTCCAAAGAATTTCACAGAGAAAATACAACATACATGATACCACCAAAATTAACAGTAATTAAGAATCATTAGTCATTAATATCTCTTGATAAAAGTATATTCAATTTTTCTCCATAAAAACAGGATAACAGAATGGATACAAGAACAAAATTTATTCTGCTGCATATAAGAAACACATCTCATGTACAAGTGCAGATAATAACTCAGAGTAAAAGGTTAGAAAAACATGTTCCAATGAAATAGACTTAAGAAGCAAGCTGATGCAGCTATCCTAATGTCTAAAAAATAGAATTCAAGCTAAAATCAATCAAAAGATATCAGGAAGGTAGTTACATGTATATTTCAGAAAAAATACATTAGGATAAAATTCCAGAAGCCTTTATATCCCCAATACAAAAATAGCCACATACTGAAAAGAAGTATTAATAATGCTTAAATAACCCTCCAAACATCACACACTAATAAAGGAAAGCCTCAGCACCCCAGTCTCACTAATGGACAGTTCTGCTAGACAAAAACTTAACAAAAATAAGGAATCTAACATGTTATGACTCAAATGGTCTTACTAGATATATAGAATTTTCTAACCAAAGACATATAAATACATCTTTATCTAAGTACCATATGAAACCTTCTCTAAAATCAACCACATATGATGTGGGCTGTGTTTCTGTATGATGTGAATTATCATTGCATAATAAAAGAATTGTTTTGGCCTATGACAAAGCATTTTAGAAGTAGGCAGGGAATCTGAGTATAGATAGAAGGGAAGGAGGATGGAGTCAGACAGAGACAATACAAGCTATCTTCAATACCAAAAGATGTAACAGTACTCAGGAAAGCCAGGAGACAAGTGACAAGACACAGATTAATATAAATGAGTTTAAATGTATTGCTGTAATTACTTAAATATGATATATCATACAATGATTAATATTTATTAGGGGGAGAACAAGGATTTACAGATACAAAGAGCAACTCTAGAAGATTCAGAACTTCCACACTGGACATTCAGCTATATCCCAGTGAGCACAGGAACCCAACAGGCAGTCTGGTTGGTGTTCCTGGGCCTCAAACAAACCTGGCCACACTCCATCAGGGGTTGGATATTCTGAGGTCATTAGGATACACTGAGGTCACTACTGCTAGCCTGGATATCCCCAACATTCTACTGCATCTTCCTTTTTGTCTAAGAAAGCTCTAAACTATGTATAAGACTATATTCTATAGGGATCTTCACTAGATAATGTCTAGGAGAAGAAAAAGCACTAACATAAGTATGATAGCTATATGACTAACAAACAACAAATACAGGGTGTGTCTCAAATGTCTAGAATATAGATAAGAGGTAATGTACAGGAATTTCTTCAATGCTGTGCATCTAGATTTTAGTAAGAATCCAAAAGTGAATGCTTTTTTGCTGAGATGCAAAATGTTAGTGACCTTAACTATCTAGCCTTCAACCCCATCAAAACATGAGAGGGAAAATACATCACCTAAAGATTGGAAACACAAGAGAGTAACTTCCAAGATTTAGGAGAGGTCAATGATAGTCAGCTACTTGGACAGTCACTCACGTCTTCTCTGTATAGTTAGAGCATCCACCTTTATGGCTACTGACCTAGAATGTCTGACAAATCTCTTCAGAAGCTAAGTATTTTTGGAAGAGACCATCCTATCCTGTCCAGGCAGGCCTCAACAGTCTCTATCCTTCATAATGCTTGTCCAGATTGAACAGTGTGCATGTTGACAGTTGTCAGAGCAAGTACAGTCTTTTGCCCATCAGGCCATTATCTGCCAAGGAAAGCAAACTCTGTGAGATTTGCCCAACACTACCTCTGGAAAGGAACTGTGATGCCAGGAGTTGTCGTGTCTCTCATAGTCTAATTCTGAACAACAAAATATGGAGGAGGTGGAGAAGGAGGAGGGACTCGGCTTGAGGATGGGTCTGCTCTCTATTCTGAGAAAATTGAAAAGTGCACCCAACCAGGAGGTGCGGATCCTTCTCCTGGGCTTGGACAATGCTGGCAAGACGACTCTGCTGAAGCTGCTCGCAGCTGAAGACATCAGCCACATCGCACCTACACAGGGTTTTAACATCAAAAGTGTACAGTAACAAGGTTTTAAACTGAATGTATGGGACATTGGTGGACAGAGGAAAATCAGACAGTACTGGAGGAGTTATTTTGAAAATACGAAGGTTCTTATATATGTAATTGACAGCGCAGACAGAAAAAGATTGGCACAGGCCACCATTTCCTAAATATAACACCAGTGGCACAGGCACTAAGACCAACAATCAATAAGTGGGATCTCCTGAAGCTGGGAAGCTTCTGCAAAGCCAAGGACACTGTCAATAGGACAAAACACCAGCCTACAGAATGGGAAAAGATTTTCACCAACCCTACAAGTGATAGAGGACTGATCTCTAAGATAT
>PVIH01025954.1:0-19663 GCA_004025045.1 Sigmodon hispidus | reverse complement strand
TTTTGTGTCTTGATTATAATGTGGCGCGCTGACTTTTTTTTGGGATCATATCTATTTGGTGTTCTGTAAGCTTCTTGTATCTTTATAGGCATTTCCTTCTTCAGGTTAGGAAAGTTTTCTTCTATGATTTTATTGAAAACATTATCTGTGCCTTTGAGCTGGTATTCTTCTCCTTCTTCTATTCCTATTATTCTCAAATGAGGTCTTTTTATGGTGTCTCAGATTTCCTGAACATTTTGAGTTATGGCTTTTTTAGTTTTACTATTTTCTTTGACTGATATATCTATTTGAGCTACTGAGTCTTCCACTTCAGAGATTCTATCTTCCATCTCTTGAACTCTGTTTGTTATGCTTGTATCTGTAGTTCCAGCTTTTTTCTTCAGGTTTTCTATTTCCATTTTTGCCTCATTTTGCTCCTTTTTTATGGCCTCTATTTCAGCCTTTATTTCAGCTTTCATTTCAGCTTTTATTTCAGCTTTTTTTTCAGCTTTTATTTCAGCTTTTAGTTCCTGGCATGTTTCTTTCATAGATTTGTTCATCTCTTCCAATTTTTTGTTTGTCTTTTCTCCTATTTCTTTAAGGCTTTTTTTCATATCTTCTTTGAGAGCTTCGATGAACATCAAAAAGGAATTTTTGGTGTTGCTTCCTTCTGTTTCCTCTTCATTGCTCAGTTTAGGCCTTGTATTTGTAGTATCACCACTCTCTTCTGGAGTTCCCATGTTGTCCTTTGTAGTATTATGTAATTTTTTGCACTGACGTTTGCCCATGGCTTCAGTGGTTCACGATTAGATGGGTCCTAGTCAGTTGTGGCACTCGGGTTTGTATGCCTCCTGTCACCTTTCTGGTCAGGGTCTGATTCTGTCTTTCAGAGACCCCTGCAGTTGTTGATTCGCTCAGTTTGAGGTCGTGGTGGGAGCTGTGCAAATTCCCTCAGCAGGAGCTGTGGATGTGGTCAGGGACAGAGTTTACCTGCCCCTGCTCCAGAGAGCGCTGGGATTCTGCAGCCAGCACTGGGTCCCGGAAATGAAACCAGAAGCAATGGGAGCTCAACTCTCCCTCCCAGGCTGGCATATAGGCGCTGAGGCCTCTAGCCCCCTCCTGACCTTGGGCGAGGTCTGAATCTGCCCTTCAGAGACCCCTGTAGTTGGTTCGCTCAGTTCGAGGTCATGGTGGGGTTTCCCTCAGCAGGAGCTGTGGAAGTGGTCAGGGACAGAGTTTACCTGCCCGTGCTCCAGAGAGCGCTGGGATTCTACAGCCAGCACTGGGTCCCGGAAATGAAACCAGAAGCAATGGGAGCTCAACTCTCCCTCCCAGGCTGGCATATAGGCGCTGAGGCCTCTAGCCCCCTCCTGACCTCTGGGCGGGGTCTGAATCTGCCCTTCAGAGACCCCTGTAGTTGGTTCCCTCAGTTCGAGGTCATGGAGAGGTTTCCCTCAGCAGGAGCTGTGGAAGTGGTCAGGGACAGAGTTTACCTGCCCCTGCTCCAGAGAGCACTGGGATTCTGCAGCCAGCACTGGGTCCCGGAAGTGAAACCAGAAGCAATGGGAGCTCAACTCTCCCTCCCAGGCTGGGATATAGGCGCTGAGGCCTCTAGCCCCCTCCTGACCTCTGGGCGGGGTCTGAATCTGCCCTTCAGAGACCCCTGTAGTTGGTTCGCTCAGTTCGAGGTCGTGGCGGGGTTTCCCTCAGCAGGAGCTGTGGAAGTGGTCAGGTACAGAGTTTACCTGCCCCTGCTCCAGAGAGCACTGGGATTCTGCAGCCAGCACTGGGTCCCGGAAGTGATACCAGAAGCAATGGGCGAACCCCATTTTTTAATTGGGTTATTCAAGGTTTTGAGCTCTAGTTTCTTGGGTTCTCTATATATTTTAGAGATCAATCCTCTGTCACTTGGAGGGTTAATGAAAATCTTTTCTCATTCTGTAAGCTGCTGTTTTGTCTTATTGACTGTGTCCTTGGCTTTATAGAAGCTTCTCAGTTTCAGGAGGTCCCTCTCAAAAATTACTCTTTAAATAAAGAAACTGTTTTGGCCATGGTGGGACAACATGGATGAATTAGGTCGGGAAATTGAGGACAGGTAGGAGAAGTGGCGAGGCAGACAGACTCTCCATCCTGCCACCAAAGAAAGAGCATGTACGAATACAGATGAGACATCAGTCCATGAGCCACATGGCCAAACAGATTAATAAAAATGAGTTAAATTAAGATAACAGAGTTAGCTAACAATGTGCATACAACATAGGCCAAACAAGATAAAATTAATATAAGTGTCTAAGTCATTTTTGGAAAAAAGTGGCCATGATTGGGTCAAACCTCTGGCCTGTACGGGGTCAAAAATCTCTTGTAACAGATATCAAGAGTACAAGGTCCTCCAAATCAACTAAGCAAGGCACTTAGGAACTCACAATGACTGACTCAGCATCCTCAGGGCCTATGAGTTGACATCAGGTCCTCTGCATATATATTAAAGCTGTTACATTCATATTTTTATGATAAACCTGACTCTGGAAACAAGTGAGTCTGTTATTCTTGGAAACAGGTGACTGGAGGGGGATTCATTTAATCCTGTTGGATTTCAGGGTCCAACATCAATATGATAGTCTTTGCTTCCATTCTTTATATTTCAGTTTTTCTTATTTTGCTGTGTTATCTCAGGACTGTTCTCTAATGAGAGGAAGAAATGGAGTAGATTCCCATGTTAGAGGATATGAGAGGAACTAGAAAGTGCTGAGAGAGGAAAAACTATAAACTACATATAGTGTATGAGGAAGGAATCTATTTACAATAAAAGAATAAACTTTATTCATCACAGTGATTAATGACATTGACATTTATTACATTAACTTTGTTTTTTAAAAGAGTAAGATTAACACTAGGAGTAAAATTTGAAAACTGGCAGTTCTTTTTTAGATTACTAAAACTTTCATGACTCAGTAGTGATGGGGACTGTATACTCACTGACATGAAACAGAGAAATATCTAGCACCTCAGAAACTACAGAAATGGAAGCATGAAAAAACAAAAAAAAAATGATTCCATTTATAACTCATAGAAGAGAGGTTGTGGAGGATACACTTCCCCATTGTTGGTGGGATTGTAAGTTTGTTCGGCCACTCTGGAATGCAGTATGGTGGTTTCTCAGAAAACTGGGAATCAATCTCCCCAAGAATCCAGCAATACTACATCTGGGTGTATATCCTAAAGACACACATTCACACTACAAAGGCATTAGCTCAACTATGCTCATAGCAGCATTATTCGCAATAGCAAGAACCTGGAAACAACCTAGATGCCCCTCAACTGAAGAATGGATTAACAAACCATGGTATATCTACCCAATGGAGTACTACTCAACAGTAAGAAAAAATGATATTCTAAAATTTGCAGGCAAATGGATGGATTTGGAGAATATCCTCCTGAACATATCTCAAACCCATAAAGATAAGCAGGTGATGTACTCATTAAATACTGGACTCTAAACAAAAAAAGTAAAAAGCAAAGCATGTCCAAGCTGCAAACCACAGAACAGCTTGGGATCTGAAACACCTTGGACTGACACCGTTGATCTCACTCCCTCCAGAGGAACACCTGACTCAGTCTTGATATTGGAAGGATGAAACTGGATCTGTCAGGAGTGGAGGCTGAACTGAGCAATACTGAGACCTTGGGACTTCCGGCCCATGCTGGGGAAGAGATGGGGAGGTGTGGAGAGGAGGGAGTGACTGGAGGAGATCGGAGCGAGAAGGAACCTTGAGGATATACATGAATAGAAAATGTGACTTTATTCAAAATAAAAAAAGAAAGAGGAAAAAAATTGAGTTGAAGGCCAAACAACCTTTCAAATATAGCACTACAATTTTGTAAAAAAAAGAAAAAAAAGAAAAAAAAGTGAATCAATGGACAAATTTGACAAAAGTGAACCATTTTTATTGATAAAAATGTCAAACTATGGTAGAAGATAGGCCAATGATGGAATTGTACATGTGAGGAACCACTGCCAACTGAGTACCCTGTGGAGACACTGATCGCTTCCCCTTGAAGAGCAGGATCAACAGAAGAATGCTGTAGTGGACACATTTCCTCAGTAATCTCTTAGGTGTATGAGACAGAACTATTAGGCATCAAAAATAAATAAAATGTGGCAAATTAATTGGCTTTAAAATAGATTCTAAAATAACAAACTTACTTTTGAAAATTTTACAGATTCTATAGAAGTTTCTATAACTGGTGATCTAACACACTCATCTGATCTCTTACACCGTAAACTAATAATCCACATAAATCATTAAATGGCCTGTTTTGTCACATGCATAGAGTAGCTAAGAAATCTGGAACACTCAAGTGAGACCCATGTATCTCCATGGAAAGAAGAAATAAAAACACTTTGTGGACAAATCAGGGGCATGTGAGGATAGGAACAGGAGGAAACAGGCTGAGACAGGTGAAATACAAAGAGAGATTTGTAGTAATGACTGGAATAGTGGGACATTTAAGGAGCAATGGAGAAACATAGTACAGTGGAAAGTCCGTGGAAGCTACAAGAGTGGACCTAGTAAAGACATGTAGTGAGGCATAGGTAGCACAAACCAGCCATCTTCTATAACCACAGAAGATTTCTAGCAGTTAAACAAGAACATGTATCCAGCCAAAAGCATTTGACATACAATCTGTCCTTTCTGAAATATAAAAATTTTATATTTCTCAGGTACTCAGGTAATGATGCAACAGAATTTGCAGGATTGGCCAACAAATATCTGGCCCGAATTGAAGCCCATGCCATGAGACAGAGTCCAGACCTGAAACTGACTGGATATCCAAGAACCAAAGCCTGGATAGCCCAGAAATTTAGGAAAAACGTACCTGGATAAATGTTTCAGTAAAATGATTACTAATCATATTCTGTTATACTAGTAGATCAGTGTCCAGCCTAATAGTCATCAGAGAGGCATCATCCAGAAACAAATATGAACAGATGTAGAGACATGCAGACACTTCACAGCAGCAGAGGAACCACAGTGAATAGGGGAAGGATGGATTGTGGGAGCCAGAGGAGTGAAGGATACCATGAAAACATGTAACAGAGAAACAGTTAAGCAGGATCACAGAGGGCTATGTGATAATCATGGACCCTGTATGGATTTGAGGTAGGGCCACTGCACATAGTTATTTTAATGAGGATGGGTATTACTGTGGACCTTATAACTGTGTAAGTGGGGGACATTTTGACTCGTTTGCCTGTCCTTAGGACCCTTTTCTTCTTACTGGGATACTTCTCTCAGCTTTGATTTCAGAGATTTTTAATAAGTCTATAATAAATTGCTATGGCATGTTCTGTAAAAATCGTTGTGGGGTCTGCTCATTTTTAAAGGGAAACACATGAGGAATGATTCTGGGCTAGAGGGTTAGTGGGTTTGAAGGAGACGTGGAAAGAGGGGAAACTGGGGTCAGAATGTAATATATGAGAGGAGACTTTAAAAAGAAAATCACCTGTTAACAGGAAAACATTCATGTGCAAGGTCCCCCTGTGAATGCCGCTCTCACTATGAAAACAGTATGAACTTCCCTTATGTGAATGATTTTACATCTGTGTATCAAACAAGTTGTGTACCAAAGCTATTTAGTAATAATCTATGTCCACAAGGAGACATGACCAGACCCTTCTCTTGTCATTTGTTCACAATTCACATGGATGAAAGGGGTTAAGTGAATTAGCTAAACAGGGAATATATTTGAGCATATGAGAGAATGATTTTTGCAATGCAAACAATGCATCATTTTCACAGCAGACCCATAGCATCTAAAAGTTATAGGGTTCCTGGAATTAGTTCCCATGAATTCTGAGGGATTCTCTATGTATTTGAATCACAACTGGAGCTCTAAATCCTTTGAATTTTTGTTTATCATATTGACGTCTTTACTTTCTTTCTTAGAAAACCTCTTTTTAAATCTTGGCCTTTCCTTTGTACACAGATGTATCCCAGGATTATAGCCATGAATTACCTGATGGTGGTACCTGAGAAGAAACTGATCATTTTCACCACATAACTTTTCTCCATTTTGTATTCCATTAATAAAGGAATACCAACATTCTACTGTGGGATAAATGAAGATGTCACTCACTCATTATGACCAGGAGACTGGGGGACTGGTCTTCAAACTGAATCGGTTGGAAACCTCACACTGATACTCTCCAGCATACCCACTCCAGAAAGGTTCTATTTTGAGTCCACACTTTGTTGGGGACAGAGTCATCTTCTCTGAGAGCTGGAGATTCTTGTTATTGAAGATCCAACGGATAGAGGTATCAGTGTCAGGTGAAATGCAGCTGAAGGTCACAGATCTGCGACCTGCAACTGTGGTGTCAGTGACTCGAACAAAGGGCTGTGTCACATTCCCTGTGAAGAAACAGAAGAGGTACCAAGTGAGTGTAGTTGAGACAGTTCCACCAGGTTCTCTTTAGTTGACACTTTATAAAGCTTCTCGGGGGGGGGGGTTGAAGCTGTGACTATAGACATATCTTGTGCTTTGGATTCTCCACTTGTGGACTGTGTGACTCTGATTAATGCAGTTTCCTATGTCTCATTTTACCTATAATAGGACACACAGTGCATGGTTATTGTCATGTCCATGAATTAAGCTTAGTTATAAGCAATGGTGTGACCTTGGAATGAGGATCTGCTCACATCACTAACATCTGTTACTATTTGACTGCAGAAGAGAAATTTCTTCTGTAGGACCCCTGAGATGGATACAGAATTAGGAGTTGCTGCCTACCTATAAGTTTTGTTCCTTGGTGGTTTGACCCTCTTGTGACATCTCATAAACCCATAAAATAACAAGCTAATGGTCCAGACACCTGTCCACTTAGCCTCAGGACAAGGAGATGTACAGAAGATCTATCTAACTACAACTTGCATGGCTGTACACAGCTAGTTCTATACTTTATTGTTTATCAGCTTCTGTTACTTAGACAGTAAAGCCATGTTACCTGTATTATCTCACAGGAAATTTAAACAGTGACAAAAAGCTCCCCAGAATCACCTTGTGTCCAGCTAGGGGCAAAGATTTTGAGTCAGGGCATACTGATGTTCTCTGTGAGGGACCCATGGCTTATTTCATTAGGAACTGCCTAACTTCAGAGTCTTTCTGGGGGCATGTTCATGGTAAGAACTCCAAGCATCTGGGTGTCAGCTGACATTCTAAGGGCTGAGTTTCCCCAGCACAGGTCTTCCATTCTGCAGGCAAAAACAACTGAGGAATTCTATCTATTAGAATATTTCTACCCCATATGTGTCTTGCAATAGGAGCTCAAGCCCCAGTATGAGGACATAGTGATATAGGGAAAAGAGAAGGCACATGCTAGTTCTTACATTGAGTATATAAAGTAGGATAAGCCCCACTCAGCAGTTGGAGAACATAGAGAGTCACTTACTTTTTACATATATTTCCACATATGCTGTCTCACTTTTTGAATCTTTTTTTAAAACTGATAATGTGTACATTCCTGCATCTTTCTCAGTGACATGTCGGAGCACCAGGGTTCTATTACTATACACCCTTCCTCTTCTTTTGTATGTAGGACCCCAGGAGAAAGAATTCGTGGCTCTTCTGTATTCTACAATTTTAAGGGCCTTGGACCTTTGCTCTGATTTGTGCCATGAAAAGCTTTTCAGGTCTTCTGGAAGGTTATGAACTAGGAGAAGAACGCTTTCCCTTTCTGCAGGATACTGAGGCACGGCTTGGATCATGAGTTTGGACAAAGTGAGAGGGTTACAGACTGGAGAAAGGGAATCTGGAAAAAAGAGAAAAAAGTCATCACATGTAGATTTTTATGCTTGGTGAAAAGATGGTGACCTCCATCCTGAGCAGATGAATTCATTACTGAGCCTACAGTTGCAGGTGTGTGTGTCTACTCTATTTAATGAATGGAAGAAACAAAATCTCCTCATTTCCAACAGTGTCCCTGAAAGCATAATGTTCCCTTCAGGAAACTGTCCCCCTGTGTCTATATGGCTGCTCTTTCACTTCCCTGAGCCAGTGCACTCTGCAATATGAGATGATGCCTCCCCTAAATATAGTAGCTCTTGGGCCTCCACTTTCTATTTTTTTCTTCAGTTACCTTTGTGGCAACTCTCAACCTATGATATCACCTAGTAGACGCACTTGATGCTCTGTTGAGTAGTCCTTAGATCTGGGGCTGTAAAGGGTCTGGGAGCAGTCTGATCTGCAAAGCAAGCTAATGTCTTTAAAAGGCTTGGGTATTTGGCTGGCTTGTTTTATATCAACATAATACAATCCATAGTAATTTTCTTTTTTTTTTAGTGCTAAGTCACTTTTTTTATTTTTTATTTTTGAATAAAGTCTCATTTTTTATCCATGTAGCCTGTTGTTCAAACTCCCCTCCCTCTCCCACTCCTTCAAGACAAGGTCTCAGTTGAAAACATTAGTACCAGATTGGCCTGTGGGCAAATCTATAGTACAAAATTTTTAATTGAGGATTGATGCAAAAAGATTCAGACCAATGCAAGTAGTTTGAACTGTGGGCTAGGAGTCCTAGGAGATTTATGGTAGCTGGTTGAGCAAGTATGAAGAGTAAGCTACTAGGAATCACTTAATCCATGGTCTCTGTACCTGTTATTGAATTTTATTTAAGACATTCTCAACTTGGAACTAATAAATACCCCAGTTTGACTTAAATGTTTTAAAACTATTATTCCCTATTAGCTTTGAGAGGAAATAAGAGTAAAGCACTAGAAAAATGCTCCCCTGGGTCACTTTTGACAAGCTTTGGAAAGATGACAGGATTCAGGTCTTCTTAATCTAAAGCCCCAAGTGACTGGGCTGACTCTGACATCCTAGAATGAGTTACTTTCCATCAAGTTCCTCCTTGATGCAGATGGAATCAGAAGATGGAAGCTGATCTATGCCACTTATCACTACCAGTGTTTCCTGCACTAAGTGCTCAAACCTCCACATGGGGATACAGTGCAGAGGAAAGAGAGGCACAGACCAAGTATGATTGTCCTGTATATCTAATCCCCACCCAGCACTGAAAAATCACAGAGAATCAATCACTTACTGTCCATCTGGAGTTGCACATGTGCTTCTTCACTTTCCACATATGTTCTCAGAATTTGTACAGTGTACAATTTGAGGTCTTCATGAGTGACATCATGAAGCATCAGGGTTCCATCACTGAACAATGTCTCTCTGCCACTGTATGCAGGGCCCCACTCAGTTAATGTCTTGTCTAATGGATATCGGGTATATCGGGCAATTTCAACTTTCCTGCTTGCAGTTATCCATTTATACCAAATATAGCCTATATTATTTTCTGGTAGATTGTGAACAAGTAGAAGAACACTTTTTCCCTCAGAAATTCTTGGTGGCACAGATTCAATAGAGAGCTTGGAAGAGGCATCAAGGTGCCCACAATTCCATAGAATGGCTAGAAGAAAAAAGAGAGATTCATCTAAATTGGAACTTTTGTATTTGACTAAATCAAAATACAACTTTTGTGAAACACTTCCTGGGCTTGTTGAAGTAGATTCTGGAGCAAAGTTCTGAGCCAGGGTATATTGGTTCCTAAAATTTTCCTTCACCAGGCCCAATGTTGATTTCATCAGAGTCTTTCTTGAGAGCACATTCCTGTAATAATGCTATTCAGAGGCTGATATCCTAGGCTGAGTCACCCACTATCTACTAACCCATCTTAAAGAGAAGTCAAATGAAGGACTGTGTTCTATTCCCATTATTCTATACCATGTGTATTCTGCACTGAATACTGAAGCACTGAGATGAGAATGTAGTGCACATGGGAAAAGGCACAGGCCCCTCTACTGTGTGTTTCCAGTGGAATAAACCCCACCCAGAACCCAGAATTTTCAAAGAAACACTTACGGTATACAAAGAGGTACATGGAGGTTTGTGACACGATATCTGCATGTGTATCAAAGGTTCGTAGAGTATATAATCCTCTGTCCTTTTCATTAGCATTTTGGAGCAGCAGGGAGCCATTTCTGTATACTGTCACTCTCCCACTATGTTCACGCCCTGGAATTATTACATTTTCTTTTGGTACATATATTGCAATGGCATTATCCATGCTTCTCACTCCTTTGATCCAAGCAAAGACTTTAATATTCTTTGGCAGGTTGTGGACAAGGAGAAGAATGTTTTGTCCTTTGGCCACTTGGGGTGGGACAGGTTCAATGGTGACACGGGCAGTGCTGCAAAGGTGCCAGCAGGTGAAAAGTGAGGCTAGAGGAATACAGACCAAAATAATCAATATTGAGTAGATGTGATCCTCACAGACAAAAATAATCAATATTGAATAGATGTGATCATCACTCAGCTTAGGTATGTGATTAGCGATGTGACCACACATGTAGCCATGAGCAACATGACTTACATTCCCTCAGAGCCTCTGACTGTGTCATTAACTCTCTAGAAATCCTCTGCCTGGATTCCCCCTCAGTATCCCTATATCCATGCTCACATAGAGCATTTGGTTTGAGAAACAATGCCTGCTGAGCTCCTCTGCGGGAGACCCTTCACTCTATTGTTTCTCTGTGTTACTTTTGTGATTCCAGTCAAGTTATGACACATGTTGCAGATAAACTGAAATGAGGTCTACTAGAACAAGGGCATTGTGAGGTCAGATATCCGTCTAAATGTTTTGAAAAGTGAGTGAAAAGATTCAGACATAAGCGGATAAAAGAAAAAAAGAAGAAAGGAAGGATGAAAAGAAAAAAGGAAAGAAGAAAAGAAGAAAAATGAAGAAAGGCAGGCTGGGATGAAGGAAGGGTGAGAGTGAGGGAGTGAGCAGGGATGTGTTCCCATGGGATTATCCACATAAGTAACAGGTTTTGAGTTAATAGCAATAATTATATTCCAGTATAGTTTAATTTATTTTAGATTTACTTACATATTGTATTGCCTATTTCTGAAGGTATGTATCTTGATGTGTGCATGTTAAGAATATGCTGAAAATATGTGTGGAGAAGAAAGTCTCCTTGTGTGCAAGCGTGGATGTATGATGTAGTATCTGTGTGGACGATAGTGTGTCAGTGTGCTTATGTATGGTCACCTGCCACAGCACTGGTGTGAAGGACAAGAAGAGCCTGCAGAAGCATTTCTCTGCAAATAATCTGAGGATCTGAGAATTACATTCAGGTTGACATGTCTCCAGACACTGAGCCATCTCAGTGACCCATTCTGGTTTGACTTCTATTTGGAGTCACAGAGTCATGATTTGGGATTTCAGTCTTCAGAATATTGAGGCCAACATACTGACTGCGGATATAGAGTTTTTGAGGCTTTTCTCTGTTGCTCAGAGCTTCTGTCTGCTGAGAGTCTCAGGCTACTGAGCTTCTGTCCCTCACTGTACCTTATGCCACAGGGTTTCAGACAGCAGCGCAGAGTCTCCTCTATGGCTCCTAAACTTTTTAGGATATTCCAGGCTGCCTCTATTTTCTACTCTACCCACACATTCAGAGTGAGATCACTTACCTATGATCAGACGCCCCTGCCAGGGAGTGCTTCTCTTGCTGGGAATCACAGAGGGCACCTTCATCTCTATTCTCACAGTGCTGTTGTCCCTATGAGGAGAAGAACAACAGTTCTAGCAAGGATCTACTGTCCTTTCCTCTGAGTAGAGCTTCCTCTCAGGCTAGAGAACTTCCCAGAATCCAATGGGCTGTGGGTGGTGCTCTGTCCCTTCCACACTCAATGCTGACCCACATCCCTCTTGATTTCCCTTTATGTTTCTCCTCCAAGAAACACATTGAGCAACAAGGCTGATAAGCATCCCTTTGCCTCCAGAGAACAATGCTCATTCCAGGGCTGACAAGTGCTTGTCCTGCCTTGAGTCTGTCAGCACCAGAGGGAGCCTTTATTCTGTCTACATGTCCTTGTGACACAGAGACCCAGGTGACTATGTAGTCTGTCCTGTGTCCTCAATACTCTGGGAAAGGAGTACTTTTTTATCCTAGGAGGAAGATGACAGAAATGTCTCTGAAGACTGGAAAGAGACCACCTGAATGATAACTAGGGATGGAAACCATTCCTTTATCGCTAGTTTCACCAACTAACGTTGTGAACTAGGAGAGAAGGCCAGGATCAGTTTCCTGAGGAGTTTCACGTCCTTAGTGTTGGGAAAGAGGTGACCAATTGTCCTTGAAAAGACTGTGGGCTCTATCTTACTATACAGAGTTGCAACTCAACTTTCCAGCATGATGTGTTAGGTAAACTGTGTTTTAGGTGAGCCTGTTTCTCCTGATCTTCCTTATTACCTTTGCCCTTTGCCCAGGTGGTTCCCTTGTAGTAATACTGTTATTCTCTATAAGAGATTCCAGAAGATAGGGACCTTCAGGGTTTTTATGCAGAAAGATGTTCACAGAATAAATGTGGCAGCCAGTATTTCTGAGAAGAGTATAGGGAGGAAGCTCTGGATTAGTAGGGACATGGATGGAAACAAGCCTGCTAAACAGTGTCATGGCTGGGTCATGGAAACAATTTTATGCTGAGAAATTTGTGTTTGATATTGCTCTTTGGAGAACACTAGAAGATCTACATTCTCATGTCTAGGGCTATGGTGGACAATGTCAACAAGTCAACTCTCACCATCTCTGATGCTGTCAACACAGGTGGGATTTAAGGTGTGTCATCCTGTACACTGTGCTCTCCTGAATTCCTAATCTAGATAGGGTTACAGATTTGTCCTGGGAAGCCTTGGACTGAAGTTCAAAGTAAGGTTTATTCAAAGGATGGACATACTTAGGAGGAATCTTTTGGTCAGAAAATGTCAGAGGAAGGTTCGGGTCATCTCTCTTGGGACCAAAAAGAGAAAACACAGATTAGCATGGTTATCCATGTCTGTAATTACAATACTCAGGAGACAGAGGCAAATAGATCTCTGTGCGCTCAAGGCTAACCCAATCTACAAATTAAGCTCCAGACCAATTAGATGTATTAGACTGAGAAACTTAGTCTTGAAAAAGGGAGCGGATATTAATGTAGGGATTGAACCTTCATGTTCTGGCCCATCACTGTTACATAAATCTTTCCCTTTTTTTGTTCACAGGGTACCTTGAAGGTCTGCTCCTGAGTACAGAAAACACTGATTCAAATGTTCTTCTATGTCATCTGTTCTTCCTTACATTCTGTTTTATGTTTCTTTTTCTCACTCTGAAAAAAAATGCCCTGAACAAAACAATGTAGGTGAGAGTAAAAGGTCCATTTTCTCATGGGGTCTAGTTCTATTGTAGCACTGAAAAAAGTCAAGGCCCAAAACATGATACTTGCTGGCTCATTTGCTGACTCATACTCTGGATCATGCTTAGCTGACTTTCTAGGCATGGTGTTCCACACAATAGCTGGGGTCTCCCGTATTAAGACAGTTCACACACAGATATCCACAGCCAGATCTGATAAGGATAGTTGCCTTGTTAATTCTTTTTTCCTCCAGGTGACATTGGACTGTCTCAATGTGACAGTTAATGCTAGATAGGATACTGTTTAAAACTGATAAGTCCTCTTTGTCCACAGGGTGATTTAAAAGGAAATTCCTCATTCTCCAAGTGAGTGTCCCTCTTTGTTTGCTGTGGTCATGATATTTCCTCATTGTTACTGGACACTGGGAGGCAAGACATAGCCCAAGGACATCTACCCTGGATTTAAATTTCCTATTTTCCACATCCTGAGCCCAGGGACACTGTCATGTCTACCAAAAACATTGTAGAAAGTAAATGAAACAATGCCATCAAAATATTAGTCTTATCCAGTCATTTGTTGGCCACTCCCATAATTTCTGTGACACTTTTACCACAGCACCTCGTGTAGTAAGGGCAAATTGTAGTTCAGTGTTTATGGCTCTATTGTTGTCTACAGTTCCTCCACTGGAAGTTTTGTAAGGTTATAGTTGATGGCTAGTTCAGCCTCTGTTTCTCCAATCATCAGGATTTTAGCTTGGATCACCTTCCTAAATTCCTATTACACTAGGTGTCTTGGTCTTCCCAGAGATGGCTCCAGATTCCAGTTGCCTCTTCCAGTCCTCTCCATATCTGTATTCCTCTCCCTCATCTCTTTCTCTCCATGTTCCCCAACAAGAGCACTCCTGTTAGCATTCCACCACACTATTCATATTCCAGACCCCTTCTACTCATAATATCTATTTTATTATCATATCGGAGATGTGACTTTGTTTGAGTAGGTATGGTCTTGGAGAAAGTGTGTGACTTTGGAGAGGGGTTTTGAGGTAACCTATATGATCAAGCCATACCCAGTGGGAAAGACCATTTCCCATTGTTCTACATCACAATGCAAAGACTCTTAGCTCCTGATAGAACCATGATCATAATGGACTAAACCCCTAAAAATTTAAGCCACCAAATTTTTTTCCTCTATAATAGTTGTCATGGTAATAATATCTCTTCACTTCAACAGAAATTTAATTAACATAGGCATATCCTTTGTATCCCTGATTCCTCCAAGACCTTTATCATGAAGTTGTGTTAAATGTTGTCAGAAAAGTTTTCAGCATCTAAAACATCATGTGATTTTTCTTTCAATTTGTTCATATAGTAGACTACATTGAGAATTTTTTCAATTTTTTAATTGTTTATTTGTTACCTATTCTCATTTATTCTATGAAAACAAGGATGGTACTTATGACACTTGAAACAGAACACTTACCAGGTAATCCAATATGACTACTTCCCATTCTGTTTTCTTTTCTTTTTTTTATGAATAAAGTCACATTTTCATTCTTTCTTTCTTTCTTATTTCATTTATTCATTTATTTATTTAATTTAATTTTATTATTATGAATAAAGAAGTTATACTTTCTATCCTTGTATATCCTTGTTCAAGGTCCCTTCACCCTCCCACCACATCAAGTCATTCTCTCTTCTTTACATCTCTCCATCTCTTCCCCAGCATGGGCAGGAGGTCCCAAGGTCCCAATGTCCCAATATTGTTCAGTTCAGCCTCCAGTCCTGGTAGATCCAGGTTTCTCCCTTCAACATCAAGACTTTAAGTCTGATTCAGGTGTTCTTCTAGGGGGAGTGGGATGCAATTTTGTATGCTCAATCATCTTTGCATCTCTTTGATGAAGCCCAGTAGCTTATGTCAAATGATCTTTTTTTGTGTTCTTTGTATGGTTTACAGGTATTTGATTACATATTTTACATCTATGTTCATAAGAAAAATTGGTCTTTTTTAAATTATGAAAAAAGTCCTATTTTTTCCATGAATCCCTTGTTAAGACTCACTTCCCCCTAATACACCTCCTAGTAACAAACTCTTCTCTCCATTACTTTATCTCCTCCCCAGCAAGAGCAGGAGGTCCCAAGGTCCCAAGGTGGCTTAGTTCAGCATCCACTCCAGGCAGATCCTATTTCCTCATCCCAACATCAAGACTGGGTCAGGTATTCCTCGGGAGAGAATGGGCTCCAAGGGGCTGGTCCAAGGTGTTTCAGATCCCAGGCTGATATCTTTTTGTGGTTTGTGGTTTGCAACTTGGGCGATTATTGATGTTGTTGAACTCTAATTTTAGGCCATGGTGGTCTGATATGATACAAGGGATTATTTCCATTTTTTGTAACTATTGATATTTGCTTTATGACCAATTATGTTGTCAGTTTTAAGAAAGTTCCATATGGTGCTGAGACATATGTGTATTCCTTTAATTTTGGGTGGAAACTTCTGTAAACATCTATTAAATCCATTTGCATCATAACTTCTGTTAGACTCCTTATTTCTTTGTTGAGTCTCTGTCTGGTTGACCTGTCTAAGGGTGAATGTGGGGTATCGAAGTCTCTCACTATTTGAGTGTGAGAATTGATGTGGGGTTTGAGCTTTAATAGTGTTTCTTTTATGTAGATAGGTGCTCTTATATTGGAGGCAAATATTCAGGATTGAAATCTGATCTTGATCAGTTTTTCATGAGATGAATAAGTAGTATCCATCCTGTACTTTTTAAATTGATTTTAGTTTGAAATCTACTTTATTAGATTAGGATTGCAACACCAGCTTGTTTCTTAGGGCCATTTGGTTGGAAAATCTTTTTTCAATGCTTTACTCTGAGCCTGTGTCTGTCTTTAAGGTTGTGATGTGTTTCTTGTATGCAGCAGAAGTATGGCTTCTGTTTTTTTATCCATCTTGTTGGTGTGTGTCTTTTTATAGGTGAGTTGAGTCCATTGATATTAAGGGATATTAGTGACCACTGATTGATATTTTTTGTTATTTTTGGTGGTATCTTGTATGTATTTCCTTTCTCTGAGGTATTCTTCTGTGGGATTATTGATTATTTGTGGTTTCATGGGTATATCTGGGATCCCTAGGTTGGAGTTTTCCCTCTAATGCTTTCTGTAGAGACAGATTGGTAGATAGGTACAGTTTAAGTCTGACTTTGTCATCGAATATCTTGTTTACTCCATCTATGGTGCTTGGTAGTTTTGCTAGGTATAGTAGTCTAGGTTGGCAGCCATCCTCTTTTAGTGTTTGTGTAACTTCTGATCAAGCCCGTCTTGCTTTCATTGTTTCCATTGAATGATCAGGAATGATTTTGATGGGTCTTCCTTTATAGGTAATTTGGCCCTTTTCTTTTGCAGCTCTTAAAGTTTTTGTTTTGTTCTGTATGTTTTGTAGTTTGATTATTATGTGATGAACAGACTTCTTTGGAGGGGGTCTTATATATTTGTTATTCTGTAAGCTTCTTGTATCTTTTTAGGCATTTCCTTCAAGTTGGGAAAGTTTTCTTCTATGATTATATTGAATACATTATCTGTACCTTTGAGCTGGTATTCTTCTCCTTCTTTTCCTATTATTCTCAGGTTAGGTCTTTTCATGGTGTCTCAAATTTCCTGAACATTTTGCATCATGGCTTTTTTTGGTTTTAGTATTTTCTTTGACTGATGTATCTATTTCCGCTACTGAGTCTTCCACTCCAGAGATTCTCTCTTCAATATCTTGGATTCTGTTGGTTATGCTTGTGTTTGTAGTTCCAGCTCTTTTCTTCTGATTTTCTATTTCCATCTTTACCTCATTTTGTGCCCTTTTTATTGCTTTTATATAAGTTTTTAGTTCCTGGAATGTATCTTCATTTTTTTGGTTTACCTTTTCTTGGTTTTCTTTCAAGGATTTGTTCATGTCTTCCAATCTTTTGTTTGTATTTTCTTTTATTTCTTCAAGGGAATTTTTTTATATCCTCTTTGAAGGCTTCAATAATCTTCATAAAGGTGTTTTTAATGTTGTGTCCTTCTGTTTCCTGTTCACTGATCTCTTCAGGCCTCATATTTGTAGAACCAACTGTTTCTTGTGATGTTGTGTTGTTGCTCTTTATATTGTTATACTTTATATTGTTATATGTATTTTTGCACAGTCCTCTGCACATGGCTTCAGTGGTTCATGATTAGTCAGCTCCTAGTCAGTTGCAGCAAGAGGGCTGTGTGTCTCCCATCTCCTCTGAGCAAGGGGTTTTCTTGATCTCTGACTCTGCTCTGGATGGGGGTCTGAATTTCAATGACCTCAATCCTTCTCTGATGACATAGATCACCCTGGAGGTGGTTCTGAGCTGTGCAAGGTCCCTTCTTTCAGGAGTCACTGGAGGATCTCATCACATTTAAAGCCTAGCTCCTGTCTGCTGGGGAGACTCTGAGATCAGACCCTAGGAATTGAACCAGGTCCTGGAGAGGGACTCCCCGGACAGGTGGTCCAGGTGCCATAATCTGCTTACCTCCAACTCTGGTCTGTATGAGGGGGGGGGCTGAATTTCCTAATTTTAATTTTTATAGAATAGTCTAATTTTTATCCATTTATCCCTTTGTTTCAAATCCTCTCCCCCTCCAGACCCCTCCCAGTCAGTCTTCAGCCTTCCTCTTCCCCACCCTCCATTCCTCTCCACCAAAAGGGCAAGATGTCCCAAGGTGGATTAGCTCAGCATCCACTCCAGGCAAGTGTGATATATCATCCTAATATCAACACTGGGTTAAGTGTTCCTCTGGAGGGAATGGGTACCTAGTTGTCAGTCCATTCACAGAAACACAGTTTGAACTCTACTCCTGAGGCTCTACATATTGTACATGCCAGTGGCCAGGCGCCTATCCTTGGAGGGTTTAGTTCCTTTTCCAGATGGTTCCCAGGTGGCTGTTGTTGATTCAGTCAACTCCATAGTGGTCCAGCCTGCCATCACTGTGAGAAATTTTCTCATAGTCCCTATCCCCTTGCTCATATAGAGTCTCCTCCCCTTTTCTCACTAGGATCTCTTCCCAGTGCTCAGCCATATATCCCCCCTCTACCTCTATTCGTTGTTGGATGTAAGTTCTGTGATGGCACTTAGGGTGGATATTTATTTGTTCATGGAGGAAGTCTTGTTTAAGCAACACCTTTGCTATCGATTGGAGACCTAGTCAGGGACATCCTGTGAGTTCTTGGAGGTTTTCCTAGCACCTAGTCTTTTTCCAATCCCATATTTGCTTCCTTATTAAGACCTCTATCTCTTTTTTTTTTTAATCTCTCCCTCCTTGTTGTTTCTCTCAATCATCTCCTTCTCTCTTGATTTGTTCTCACTTCTTTTTGGTTGTAACCTCTTATGCTCCCAACTAGCTAAGGAAATCTTTTCTATTTTTTTTCTTCATATTGGACCCCCTAGATGTCTTTCTTAAGTTCCTTCAAATCACAAGCTGTTCAATGGTTGTGGTTTGCAGATTGGGTGTTTTTTTTACTTTTTGTTTAGAGTTCACTAATGAGTGAGTTAAACCCCTGCTTATCTTTCTGGGTTTGTGATACCTTTCTCGGGAAGATATTCTCCAATTTTATCCATTTGCCTGTGAATTTTACAATATCATTTTTTTCTTACTGCTGAGTAGTACTCCATTGTGTAGATGTACCACAGTTTGTTAATCTTTTCCTAAGTTGTGGGGCATCTAGGTTGTTACCAGGTTCTTGCTATTATGAACAATGCTGCTATGAACATAGTTGAGCTAATGCTTTAGTGGTGTGAATGCGTCTCTTTATGATATATACCCAGTAGGGATAGTGCTGGATCCTTGGGGAGATTGATTCTCAGTTTTCTGAGAAACCACCATACTTTATTCCAGAGCAACAAAACAAGTGTACATTCCCACCAACAATGGAAGATTGTTCCCATTGCTCTACACCCTCTCCAGCATAGGCTGTCATGAATGTTTTCAATCTTAGCCTATCTGACCATTGTAAGGTAGTATCTCAAAGTTGTTTTGATTTGCATTTCTCTGATGGTTGAAGGTTTTGAGCCATCAGCTTGATACTGGCATAAAAACAGTCTTGTGTGTCATGGAGTTTAATTGGAAACCCTGAGATTCACCCACATACCCATGACCATCTGACTTTTACAAAGAGACCAAAAATATTCAGTGGAAGAAAGATGGTATTTTTTTCTTTATTTTGTATTTATCAAAAAAATTAAAAAGAATTTAAAAAAATGCTGAAGAGTTAACAATAACTATACAGAGGATAATAATCATAAGCATGGCTTATCAAGGGTGGAAATGCAAATAAGATTACTACACATATATTTTCTTTGTGTTCAGCTTTCCCTCTGAATTTTTTTTCCATCCCTGTATATCCTTATTGAAGGTCTCTTCCCCCTCCCACCCCATCTGATCATTTTTCTTCTCTGCAACTC